>PVIJ01002554.1:22534-157440 GCA_004024925.1 Scalopus aquaticus | reverse complement strand
GCATTCCCCTTGGGTAGCCCACCACCAATTCACCCGTGATCCATCTCCATGGTCCCTTGTGTTCTTTTCTATTCCATTTTGTGCCCTTTCCCTTCCCTCCCTCCGGCTCCCTCCTCCCCCCCTCCCCCCCACTGATTGTCTCTCTCCCACCCGGCCTCCCTATAGTCCTGTTATAAGTGAAACCATTCGATATTTTTCTTTTTCTTTCTGGCTTATTTCACTGAGTATGATCCCCTCTAATTACATCCATGTCGCTGCAAATTGCATGTGTTTATCTTCTTTCCATGCTGAATAGTATTCCATTGTGTATATGTACCACCACTTTTTAATGACTGTATATTCTTGGAAACAAAATCACAATGTGTGTGGAAACAAATATTTAAAATAGGGCCTCCCCGGTGGCACAGCGATTAAGCACTGCGCTGTGGAGCTGTCGGCAGCGGCGACGTGAGTTCGACGCCCGGCCGGGGAGAATCCCACATGGCGCGGCAGACCCCTCCTGCCTCGCCCGCTGCTCCCCTCAGCAGTGTGTTTCTGATCTGCCTGTTCTGCTCCCCACTCTGGCTCTGGTGAACCCTCTCGCCGCCCCACGCCTCTGGCCTGCACCCCAACTTGTATGTATAAATAAAAATAAATCTTTAAAAAAATAAAAAAATAAAATAAATTGATTTTTTTTTAATTCAGTAGTTAAACTGGTTAATGAGGAATCTAGGAAAATACTTGCACAGTAAATTTTGAGTAAATAATGATTGGTTATTAAATAATTTGATTTGATCAAATAATAATTTCTAAAGTTAATAATTGTCTACTATTCAAATGTAAATTTTCACTTCCTTGCTGAAATAAAGGTTCAACTATTAAGTAACTTCTGTGTTTAAGGAAAATGTATTACTATAAGAATAATATTAAATACTACTCACAGCCTAGTAGATAGTTCCATATAACAATTTTTGCTTCTTATTTGTTTTGAAGTTTCATATAGAAATTACTAAAGCAAATAATTAACACCTTATGATGTGATTATTATAATAATATAAATATGATATTTTAAACTCAATAATTATCTGTTGTAAATATTTATAAAAACAAAAGTAACTGAAAATATGCAGATAAACTGCAATGCTTCTCGCATATAAAATAGGCAGTTAATTTGTACAAAACAACACTTAATAGTAATAAACATTGGAAATAAGTAGACTTAATCATTATATCATATATATATTCATCTATTTAACAAATAGTGTTACCCATCATGACATTTCAAAAAGATTATGAAGCTTTACACTCAGATAGACCTAGGTTACAACTTGCTTTGAATGTTACTGTGTGACCTAGGGCAAATTGCACACATTTTTCAAAGCGTTATTACCTTCAACCACATATAAAAATGATAACATCAGCCTTGTTGGGTAATTGCAGAGATTAAGTGAGGGAATGTATATATTTATCATAGGATCTAACAAGTTATATATGATCAATATATATGAGTTTCTCTTAAAATAGATGTAATAAATATATATGGCTCACAATACATGAAAATGAAAGTGCCAGGCTTTTCCATATGCTACTCTTTCACAGAAATATGGATGAAATAGTTTATATCTAGTTTGATGTCTGTTTTCTATTACACTTTGGTTTGTCATAGTTATTTTATTTTGGTAAAATGCTTAACAGTAGCCTGCGGTGTTATTTCAACAATGAAAGATTTGTCTCTGAAATTAGAAGCATTTTTATCTCTAATTCTAAGAATTGCATTAATATCAGTGGGAGGTTGATGTGGCTATAATGCATAGGGAGGCAATAATAGGAATTTCTGTCTAGCAACTAACCGATAGGTTTTCTCAGAAAGCAAATTCCATATGTCCCTCCTGTTGAGATGCTTTAATTCAGCAGTGAAGATTGCCTTACTAATTAACATTTGGGTGTTTACACAGCTTATGGAGTAGACATTATTTGTTTTTAGGAAAGGTAATTGCATGAAAAACTGAAGTTGGGCCTCCCTGGTAGCCCAGCGATTAAGCGCTGTGCTGTGGAACTGTCCGCAGTGGCAACGCGAGTTGGACGCCAGGCTGGGAAGCTTCCCATATGGTGTTGCAGACCTCTCCTGCCTAACCCGCTGCTCCCCTCAGCAATGTATTTCTGATGATCTGCCTGTTCTGTTCCCCACTCTGTCTCTGATGAACCCTCTCGCTGCCCCATGCTTCTGGCCTGTACTCCAGCTTATATGCATAAATAAATAAAATCTTTTAAAACAATAACAGAAACAAACAAACAAAAAAACTAAGGTTGATTATATTTAGAGCCAGAGATTTGTGTGATAAATAAAACTAGTCTCCTAAGTGTGGCATGCAACACTGCATGCATATAGTTCCTTTTCTGTGAGTTCCCAGATTTTAGGGCATATGAACACAAACCTGACCCATAGTAGATATTTAACATAATTTTGGTAAGATATTTGATAAACCTAGTTAAAATAGAAAGGTAAGAAATTAATGTGGCTTTAATTATTCTGTGAGTTTGCTGAAGTGGCCCATAAATATGTTATTGTAGTAAATGCAAAGCATACAGATTTTCCCCAAGAAACCCAGTTTTATTAACTAAAAATAAAAAAGCAGAACCATCACTGAATGAGAATGCCACTACATCATGCAGAAGGCATGCTTTCTTCTGACCTTGCTAGTTATTGGCCAGTTAGTTCTTTGTCCCTACTCTGACCCCACTGATTTGTTGAGTTCAACTATCCTGTACTGTCAGTCTACCAGTTTAAGCAATTCTGATGAAATCTAAAAACAAATGCAAATAAAATGTTTAAGAGATGCACTGAAAATTACCAGTTTTTAAATGGGAAATTTAGTCTCTATTTTTTATTACTATGCCAACTTTATTGGTTATTACTCTTTTCATTTCCTATTCTGAGTCTATTCACTTTTCCCCTTCCTTTTCCTCTGAGAGCCATCCTCACTAGGAGCAAAAACTGGGGATTCTTAGAAGTACAAAATGGTTGCAGAGTCATCTCATTTGGCCCCAGTTCCCATGGATCTTAAGAAAGAGGAAAATGTCTGAAAGTATCATTTATGATCCTGAAGGGAAGAAGGTACCTGCTCAGAGATGCTTAATGCTCTCCAAGCTTATTTTTAAAAAGCACCATTTGGGTCTCCAACCAGTTCAGCTCTGGGTTTTGCTTCTTGCTGCTTTCATGTTAAAAAGCTCCTTTGTCAAAGCCCTGAGGCCCAGTGGTGATAACTGCTACAGAAAAATACTGGTGATGGAAAGATATATTTTCAATAACCCTTGACTTTTATTAGTTCAGCCACTGCCAGAATAAAGGGTAAGTGGACCCTTGATATTTTTAATGTTCCATGTCCCACCTACATATACTTCCCAGGTCAGCATTCTTTACTGATGAAAATTCTGGTCTGGATCTTGGTGTGCTGTCATGGGGAGAAGTGTCTGCAATATTATCTACCTTTGAGCTTTGGTTGTTATCCCCAAAGTCTGAGATAAATAATGATAGCATGAGCTTTGTAGTGGTTTCCTTGTTTCCATTATGTCTGAAAACTAGGCATCAGATTAATAAATCTTTGGGAGTGTACTTGGAGGGTTGAGGTTTTCTGAAACAGGAGATTTAGCACAATGTCATGTGCTAAACATTTAAACGTAATGAAGAAAATACTTAAAAGGCTGCACAAAACTTCTCAGAAGAACTCAATAGCTTCAGGCCAATTTCATGAATAAACTTGTAGAAGAAATTTTTAATACCATAAAACTCTTACCACAATTTTAAAAGATCTTTCTTCATTAAGTGGTAGCTATATTAAATGCATAACATGATAGTTGTTTAGCATGACGATGTATGAAGCAAATGTTACTTTCTTTAACATAACTTTAAAGTTGCTCAAAGGTCTCAATCCACTTTAATTGTGCAGATATCCTAGGATAGACGGCAAATTTATGCAATACATTGAGGGAATTTTAACTCGTATATTTGGCAATAAGTTACAAGTTGACCTTCAAATGTGTGAGAGGTGAGCTAGATTTATTGCTCTCTGACTTTGAAAGCAATATTCTCAGATTTTTCACCAAACAACTAGTTGATATAGTAGGTATAGTAGATCTTATGAAAGCTAGAGAAGTGGGTTCTACTTGAATGTTGAAACTTGTTGCTGCTATATAAGAACATGTTTACATAGTTTCTGAAGATATTTTGAAATCAAAAAATTTCTTTTTCATTGAGAGGTGCCATCCATAACTTTTCAGAATTTTTGAAGTCAACTTGAAATTAGTTGAGAACTTGATAAAAAGGAAACACTTTTCATATGTGTGGATTTATGATATGTTCTCATCTTGGCATTGGTATTCATTCATTGTAGAATAATTTTTAATATTTTAATTGTTCTTAGGACTGTGATAAAATGAAGTGAACTGAGTCTTTACTTGAAGTCAGTCTTCAGGATAACTTAAAGTCAGTCTTTACTTTTATCTTGTATAGTATCTTACATATTTTATAAAGAACTTTCTTATATTTTATTTGTTATGATGTGCAAATTATATCTTTTGAGGTATATATGGTATATATAATGAGAATGGTGGTCACAATGTTGGGTTTGAGATAAATTATGTTAATTACTTGTTTAAGGTCATATGAAAAAAGTTTTAATAGGGTAGATTTATATAGATCAGTCTTCCTGGGGAAAAACAGGGTGTCTATAGGAGAAGTAAATACCAGGACATAAAACTGAAAATGATAAATTATAAAATGAAAAGAATGTTAGAATTTCAGTATTTGGAAACTCAATATAAAAGAAACCAAAGTAGACTTTGCTTATATATATTTCATATATGTTTGTGTGAAGTACACTTTATTTTTATTTATTTTAATTGAATGTTATATTATTGAGTTTCAGGTGTTCACTGAGAAACTTTAGGTGTATACTACATTAAGGTCCCCACTAAAAATCCAAATCTATACTTTCCTTCTTTAAAAAAAAAATTAAAAAATACTAAATGATCTGCTAGCAGTGTCGTTTTGGTAGTTTTCTTTATTATTATTATTCTTGTCATGGTTTTCCTTTTTATGTCTCTTCTTATCCATATGTTGCCATTCATTACTAGTTAGGATGCATAACATTTATTTGGCAGTAATTTCATCTGAAGTATTTAAGTGTCAAGGGTCAGTAGTAGTTTGAAATCTCTTTTCATTTCATCAACTTGTACCTTCTTATCCTTTGGTGAAAGACTTAATGATGTTTGAAAAACTTGAAGTAAGCGTGATTTGGGGAACAATTTGGTGGATGAAGGTGCTGCCAAACTTAGGGAGTATAAAAGTAGTTAATTCAACAAGCAGCAGCAGTAGATTATAAATGAAAACTAAACCTGATAATATTAGATTTGAATTATTGAAATAGGCTTTGAAATTCCAGAATCAATAAGTATGACTTGATAACACTATCGTATTTATTTATTCAGATGCCAGTTATGGTATATTTTTACAAATCACCTGAACCTGCCAGTTTTTGGAATACCACAGTAAGCTTGGTTTTACATTCATTCTTTCAAGATTTATATATATATATATATAAATATATATATATAATATTACACATATATATTATACACACATTTAATTGTTTTAGATTCAGATTCCATATTATTATAGGAAAATACATGATTCTTAAAATTCATATATTTTAAACAATTTAATTGAGTAATGCATTTGGCATGGTCATAGATTTAAAAAAAATACTTAAACGGATGATAATTATTCAATCTGTGCATTGAAAATTAAGTAGGTCCTAACTTTTCTTCCACTGAAAATGTTTCATACAAGTTGCCTTGCGTTATATATAATTTTAAAGTGAATGACAATTGAAAAGAGGCAAGTGCCAGGTCACCACAAAACAGGGCATTTTATACATTTTTGATATATTTCTCCATGGTGATAATTCATAAACAGCCCCTGTCTCATCTATTTCAGTAGCAGAAAAGGTTTGATGTGAGGACCAAAGACATGCTACAGTTTTTGAAAAACACATATGTTCTTCCTTGCCCAGGGCCACTAACCGAACATAGAATGACTGAGATCCACACCTTAGTCTCCCACGTTAGCTATATTCTCTGGGTTCCTCTCTCCACCCACCTTTTCTTTTATGGAGTTGAATTTCCTCTTTGTCCCTTCTCGTGAGGTCAGCATTGGTCTCCTATATCCAAGGTGTGCTCTACTTTCACCCCCAGCCTTGGTATCCTCTACCTCCCATGCCCCATTGGATTATTTTTGGATTATACTCTGGCAGCAAAATAGGGAACCATCTTTGACGCCATCTTCCTTCATTTTCCTGCAGGTAGTACATTAAAAATGCAACTGAATATAATTTATATGAGAACACAACTAAAACTACAATGTAACATGAATTTAAATGTACCACCTGGCAAAAATTTTCCATAAAACGAGCTATTGACAATATGGAGAAACCAAAAATATTTATAGGGGTTGACTTACTAATGCAGAACATCCCACTAGAAATAGCAGGATACATTGTACAGCCAATTAGAAAACAATTTATATTATCTGTTAAAGTGGAAAATATGTATAACCTAAAGCCCAACAGTTCCACTTTGTGAATGTTTATACAATTGTTCAGACCAATGAAAAAATTGAAAACAATAGAATGTACAAAGATTATGGCATACTCAAATAAAACACCACACAGACGTAAACTACCTCCTCAAACCCTGCAAATATGGTTATCAAGAATGATGAATATGAAGAAAAATAATGCTGAACAAAGTAGCAAATGGTAGGAAAAGATAAAGCATAGTACAGATTTATTTTTACATATTCTAGATCCTACAATTGAAACATTTAAAACTTTAGATGTATATACACATTATATTGAACCGGTAAAGAAGAGCGGACTGTATAGCACAGTGTTCATTTTTGGTTGCTTCTGAGAGTAGAAAATCAAGAGGATTACATTGAGGGGTAGGGTTCATGAATAATACTGATAGCATTCCATATTTAATGCTGGATGGGGGTACACATGAGATTTTACTGCTATTCTCTGTCACATATGTTAACTTGTTTGAATATACTACTTAAAACCAGACAATATTTTCACCATCATGAAAACTTTCAAGAAAAAAAGTTCTTTGTAGTAAAATGTCTAACAGCTCTATGGTGACTTTAGGATGATGAGCATCCAAATACCTAGTAGATTAAGGCATTCAAAATCATTTACGTTACTAATTTAGAAGACAGAGAGTAAGGATGACAGGGACTGATGGGAAGGAAAATTGAAGCAGATTAGTGGGAATTCAACTAAAAAGTTAGATTGTAGTCAATTTAAGGCAACTGATTTTTATGAATTCATTGTTTTTTAAAAATATTTATTTATGCATATAGGAACTGGGGTGCAGTCCTGAGGTGTGGGAAGGTGAGAGGATTCACCAGAGATAGAATGGAGAGCAGAACAAGCAGATCTACTGAAATACACTGCTGAGGGGAGCAGAGGGCGAGACAGGAGAGGTCTGCTGCGATGTGTGGGAAGCTCCCTGGCCAGGGGATTGAACTCATGTTGCAGTGGATGGTGATTATTTGATCACACTGAGACTTTAACCCCTGAGCCACCAGGGAGGCCCATGAATTTACTATTAATTGAAGTACTGAAATGCCATAAAAAACTGTTTGACTGTCTGAAAATAATGAGCATTGTAATTTTACCTGGAAAGAGCACAAGGTAAAAAGACTAGTTTGCATGGCAGTCATAGCCCAAGCATACACAGGGCCTTTGAGAGCATAGTAGCTTAGTGGGGGTAAAATAAAATAAAAACTACATCAATTCTGTGAAGCAAGAAATGACAGAATTTGGTTTCAAAAATAGATGTGAATAATAAAATAATCAATTGTGATTTCAGGTAGTGTAGAAAATGTAAATTTTGGTAATGTCAACAACAGAAACAATGAAGTCAGAAAGAGAGAATATTATTAAGAACATTTGTCTAATTTTAAACTTTAAATAAAAATAATTTTAATTATTTTAGTAACATTGAAATAACCATCTAGTTTCTGGGTAGTAGATGATGATAATGGCACTAATCAGCTAAGTATGTCTCTTATCTAGAAGTGAAGATATATCTGTTAATACATACTAATGTATATATATGCACAACAACTTTCAATTTTAAAAACTTGATAACAGCAGATTACTACATGGCTCTACACTTGATTATATGAAAGAGAAAATAGCATGCACATATTGCATTATAAAACCAGATTTTCTGACTGTGTGATAATGTGGTAACTCATTTGTATTTCTATCACTGTCATTCTACTACATTTCCTTGTTGAGAAAGAGTTCACACTGATCTGTAAAAAGAACACATTTGATTTCAAATGTTAGATAGACTTTGTAAATACTAAATTTATTCGCAACATAGGAGTTGGCCTTGTCAGTAATTACTAGGGAGTGTGTTTTTCTGAAAGAAATTGTTTATGTGAAGCACTTAGAAAATGCTATTTATCTCACCATTCTACATTTTCTGATACCAAGTTACGGTAAGCAAATATTCATGTTTATTTCTTCTGTTTGAGAGTTAAAATCAGTGATCATATATCTAAATAATAATGATTAGGTTGTGAAAATGCAAATCATAAGATTAATGAATCAAAATCCTATTATCAATGTTGATAAAACACTAACTTTATCATTTAAGTATTAGTTACTAGTTACAGATCTTTCCATTATTGGTGAAAAAACAGAATAAAACAATCACAACTACCACAAGATAGACCCACTTAAGTTCGGTACTGTTTTATATATTTTTATGTAAATTAAATAATTTAAATAAATAAATTTCAGACACAGTATTAGATATGGGGGCGTAACATTCAGCAACAAAAAAATCAAATGCATAAATATACATGTAGTATCAAAATAGCTATAACCAAAATGATAGATGAATTCCACCAGTGCCTTGAATGATACAGTGTATCCAGACTAACAAAGGGATAGT
This sequence comes from Scalopus aquaticus, assembly GCA_004024925.1. Classification (NCBI taxonomy): domain Eukaryota; kingdom Metazoa; phylum Chordata; class Mammalia; order Eulipotyphla; family Talpidae; genus Scalopus; species Scalopus aquaticus. The sequence goes on along the minus strand of PVIJ01002554.1, from coordinate 148,431 downwards.
AGAACATCTAAATAGTCCTGTAGCTATTAAAAATTATATCAGTATTTAATAACCTTGGGAAAAGAAAGCACCAGAACCAGATTCTTTAATTGGTAGATTATCTGTATATTACACTGGTCAACAGTGAGATTGTTACTGACTTAAAAAGGCCCTAATCTATAGTATCTTGGTGTGCTGAACATGAATATAAATCTGAAAAATTTTTATTACCTCTCATTTTGAAGATATTTCATGTAATTCATTTTATATGTTTCAAAATGTACATTTATCCAGTAGGACTGCAACAACATCCTAAATCAGCCTAGAATGATGTCATATTGCATCGCATTGCATAATACCATCATGCACACATCATCCACAGATGATTGCATCATTTTCTGATGCAATGCAATACTACTGCCAGGCGGCTGCTGAAGTAAGCTGATGTCAGCAGTACACTATAGAAAGCCCTGTCGGAAAGGTTGTGCATTGAAAATATTTCAGACTTTGTGCGAGACAGTTTAATCTACTGTTCCATAGAACTGTTACTATTTTATCCATTTCGGCACAATACAGAACAGTAATGCCTCTAGAAAGTGTGTTAATAGTGTGTACAATTTCTGCCCTATTTGTGGGGAAGTGACATTTGCCAACCATAAGAAAAGGATCACTTCTCAAGTGAAGAAGGCTTATCATCTTGACTTTGGATGCAAGGTTGGTGACCAAGACAAGCCTTGGGCCCCGCATATATGCTGTGCTACATGGACAACGCAGCTTTCACAGTTGTTCAGTGGCAAAAGACCATTGGTCTTTTTGAGAGAGCCAAGCAACCACATAAAAGACTGTTACTTCTGCTTGGTTCCTCCTCTTCCCGGCGGAATAACGAAGCAAAAGAAGTCAAGAATAGTTTACCCAAACAGTCCATCTGCATTGAGACCAGTTCCGCATGGTGGGGACTTCCTATTCCAGAACCTCCAGTAGAATATTCTCTTGATTGTACAGCTGACACATCTGTGGTTATTTGAAGCTAGTTGCCCTTTTAATGGGACTGCAGCAGGGATATACAAAATACATGTGTTTCTTATGTGCGTGGGATAGCCGAGCAAGTGAATTGCACTACTTGCAGAAGGAATGGACTGGCAGACAAAATGTAGCAGTTGGAGAGAATATCGAGCACTCAGCTCTGGTGGAGGCTCACAAAATCCTGCTACCACCCCTTCACATCAAACTAGGTTTGATGAAGGATTTTGTGAAAGCCATGAACTGGACTTCTCCAGCTTGCTGATACCTGCATGAAAAATTTCCTTGACTCAGCGAAGCAAAGATTAAAGAGGGAGTTTTTGTGGGTCCTCAGATTCGAGAGCTCTTCAAAGATGACCGGTTCAACAACTTGCTGCAGGGCGATGCGAAACAAGCATGGAATGCTTTTCACCTAGTGTCTACAAACTTTCTTGGGAACGTTAGGGCAGAAAACTACAAGGAATTAGTAGAAGACATGCTGATGCAGTATCAGAAACTTGGCTGCAATATGCCTCTAAAGATCCACTTCCTTCATTCCCATCTGTATTTCTTCCCTGAAAACTGTGGTATGGTTAGTGATGAACATGACAAACATTTTCATCAAGATATCACATCAATGGAAGGAAGATACCAGGGAAAATGGTCCACTACAGTGCTGGCTGACTACTGCTGGACACTCCCCAGAGATGCTCCTGAACAGCTGTACAAGAGACAGCGAAGAAATCTAAGTAGCCTGTGACTTGATTTTTTACAGGTATTAACCGTAGGCCTATTTCTATTGGCATGCATTTCATAATGTAAACATTGATTTATTGCAGATTACAAAGAAAAACTAGAGCGAAAATTAGAATTTGACTGTCATATTTGTGTTGAGCACATACAAATTGATAGGAAATGACTCATTTTATTTCAATAACATGACTTTTGTAAAAATTTGTTGACTAGTGTTATCTAAGGAAGATATTATTAATCAACAATATAAATATCATAATTCTATACAAACTTTTTCAGAAAATAGGAGTGGAAATGCTTCCTAAATTATTCCAAGAGGTACTCATTACCTTAATACTAAAACCAGATCAAAAGAAGTATAAGCACAGACTAATTTATCTCTGCTCATAATTTAATTTAATATCCTGGAGCCATAACACATAGTTTCCAAATATCTAATTCAATTTGCAATATCAAGATAAACTTTGATTACAGAAATCTGCCTAATGAGATCAAATCAAAAGCTAGATACATGTCATACCTCTTTTGTAATTGAATAACATATTACTCCCCTGTTAAATACAGCAGCACATCTCCTTCTCTGCCTTATTTTTTCCCTATCATTCAATAATCTCTTGTTTATTCCTTCACTCTGTTTTGAAATCATTTAGAATTTAAATATCCTTTCATGGTCTTCCTAAAAGACCTTCTAATTAATCATAACCTAGTGACATAACCATAAGACTTTAGGTTAAATTGTGTTTGCTTGCTCTCCTTAAATTGAATAAAAGAAATAAAAAAATGGCACTTAAACAGAAACCTAAAATATACTTGAGTCTATGTGCTAAAGCATCAGCATGTAATCACTGAAACTTTTAATTATGTTTGACGTATTTTTGTGAAAACAATATTATTCTAGGACTAAAGGACAATATTAGATGTCCATATGCATGAGCAAAGGCAATACAAACTATAATGGGAACAGAAAATAGGTCTCTGAAACATACAGATAAAATGCTAGGAAAATAAAAAGCAACAAGATGTGATAGTGTCTAAATTGAAGGATCTTTCTTCTGAGAATATAGTTTTGCCTCTGAAAAAGTTCAGTTAGAACAACTGCTTGTTCAAGAAACCAAGTGTGGAGATACCACTCCAAGAAACCACAGGAACAAAACCAGTTGTAACTGAATAGATGCTGGTGTTTGAAACTGAATTTATAAAGACATTTTAACTTTTTGTTAGACATATAACAGACTTAACAGGGAAGAATCAGCTGAGTACAGAACAAAGAAAATCTAAAGATTTCCCATGGCTGAAATGTTGGTTTTAATGTAGCAAATGAGTTTTTAGAAGATTAATTTCTGATACTTCTAATATATCTACACATTTAATGACTGATGCAAACAATTTTATTCATATTATCTCATTAGCTTGTGGTGACTGACAGATATATAACTTTTTGCAATTGTAATTTATAAGAATATATTAAGCACATTTTGATAAATTTATATTTCATTTTCTGCCTTTTTATCCTTTAAATTAGAATTTTTAAACTTATATCATACAAATACTCATAATTTTATGTAATAGAAATATATATTTGAGGCAACTTTGATTTATAATGCTGTATATGATTTAGAGGTGTAGGAGCACACCCTTCAAGCATATGTTACCTCATCATACCCACCAGCAAGGCACTCATGGTCCTCCATCATAGTCCATTGTGCCCAAATGATCTAAGGCACTGGATTTAGAAATATATAAAATTAAACTTTGGTAGGAATAATTAATGTTCATTTGATATTAAGCAGTGAGATGAAATACTGTGTAGAATCTTGAACTCAGCAGTCATTTGTGTTAAACTTACTGGCAAATTTAGCTGAATACCTCACATTATCTATTCAGGCATTCTTATTTTACTCTTATTTATATAAACTAGATACTTACAGTAAATAATTACTAGTTGATGGATTTAATGATGATGTCAAAGGTCTAAAAGGTAGTACTAAATATTCAGATTGAACATGGACTCAGAAATCAAGAAGAGATTTCAAACTGGAAACTTAAGTGGATAGAAATGTCAAAAGCAGTCTTTACAAATTTTTGTGTTTGATTTGGGTGAGAGAAATAAGTAAGTTCCCAATTCATTCAGCAGTGGAAAGTCTTTTTACTTATTCTCATGTATCAGTTGTATGTGGTGGTGCATTTTTTCAAGAGCTATATATCATTAATTTCTCTTACAAGTGAGTTTCATCAAGCTTAGGGTTGACAAATCAAGGTCTTAGCAATTTGCACTGTAACTGGGGCTTAAAGATGCTATTTTCTTAATCTCAACTTTAAAAATCATCTTCTTTCATGCTATTTGAAATACTGAAACTGCGACACATCACTTAGTGGATAATCTGAAATTTTATAAATGAACTTTATTGACATTGTAATTACAAATAAATGATTTGGCAGCTATTTGTTATATTGAAAGTTCATTCAATGAAGGAAAATAAAGGGAATATAGAAAGATACTGAAAAGAAAGTACCAGTAATATAAAAAGTAATATAGAAGAACTAAAAGAGACTACTTGAAATAAACAACCACCTTAAATAAAAGGAAAATTCATTGAAGAATCTTTCCTCTTACAGCTTGTGTCCTACACTCAGAAATAAAAACTGTGTTTATCATTTCTGTACAGAGCACATGGCAATGATATATCCTTGGTATCCACAATTTAGTTGTACTCCTGATTTCCATGGAGTTGGAAATTAGTTTCCATTAGTTGACCAACTAATATTTTCTCTAAATAAACCTGGGTAAGGCTAGGAGTCTTTTTAAAAAATACACTATCAGCTCCATTTTTTGTTGCACTTATCGGTTAATCTCAGGTCCTTTTTTTTTCAGTTTGAATTACAGAAGGAAAAAGGGTACTAAAAATGCTTTTCTTACCAGTAGTTTTTTAAAAATATATATATTTATTATTATATCTTTAAAAAAATACTTTTCCTGTAAAATAATTTTCTACCAATAAACAATGTATATTTGTATGTATATTGTTGTCATCATGTATAATGCAGAATCAATGTCAAGAAATGATTCTACCTTGGTCCATCAGCAATTATGAGAAACAAACAGCACACTAGGTAGTATATGACGTGGTGATTGCTCTCCCCATTGTACGATGCTGACTTACTCAAAATTCTATACTGCTGTTTCTTTCTTTTTTTTTTTAAGATTTATTTATTTATGCATACAAGCTGGGGTGCAGACCAGAGGTGTTGGGTGGTGAGAGAATTCACCAGAGACAGAGTGGGGAGCAGAACAGGCAGATCGACTGAAGTACACTGCCGAGGGGAGCAGTGGACGAGGCAGGAGAGATCCGCTGCGCCATGTGGAAATCACCCTGGCTGGGTATCAAACTCGTGCTGCAGTGGCTCTGGATAGCTTCATAATGCTGCACTTAACCTGTTGCGCCACCAGGGAGGCCCTCTACACTGCTGTTTCATAGAAGGATTTTGCAAAGAGCTTTCTTCTGTTTCTGAATATATGTCATTAACATTATATCTGGCTTTTTGAACTTCTTATGTATTTGCTATAGAAAGTGACTCTTTAAATTCTATTTTTACTGATGATGGACTAGGAAAAATATCTCACTAGAACAATATTCAATATTCAGATATTAATGTCTTATCTCCAATTTGCAATTTTGTTTTTAACTTTGTTGAAAAATAATCACATTTCAGATTGTTTGGTCTACACCAACAGAAGCACGTTTTTTGGTAAACCTGGAGTCTTTGTTTCTCTGTATCTATAACATTTACTCTAAGGTTGAACATTTACATTAATAATTTCATATCTTCTACTTTGCTGAAATGTTAAGTCCTTTGTGTTAGTTTTTAAAATTTGAATGTGAAACAGCAAAACATAAACACCACCAATAATAAATAAAACATACATTATTTTTAAAGTGTTGGATGGAAAAATTGCATCCTATTAGTTGACAATTGGATGAGATGGACAGTTACCTGGTAGTATTGCATAATTTTCAAAAAAGGGAAAAAATTATCAATCATTGCACTATAGTAGGTTTTTTCTGACAAAAAATGGTATTTGTTGTATTTCAAGAGTGTTGACATTTATAATAAATATTAATTTATATAATTCAGAATATATATATATATATATATATATATATATATATATATATATATATATATATATATATATATAAAGTAGGTTGAATTGTGACTTCCCCAAACTCACATCTACCTGGAAACTCAGGAGATGAACTTATTTAGAAACTTATTTCATATAATAAAATTGGGGTTATACTGATTAGGGTGAAACCTAAATCAATGACTGGTTATTGTTATAAGAGGAACTGACAAACATGGGGAAGAGAATCATATGAAGACAGTGACAGGGGTCATCAGAGATGCAGGCAGTTTCAAAATATGTTGTAAGGGTGAAAGTGACATACATTTTCATATAAAGATAAGAGATGAAATGCAAATGATGAAAGAATTGATTGCTAGCATATCCATCCTATAAGAAATGAGAAAGTTCTTCAGGTGGAAGAAAAATTATACCAGATGAGACATAGGGAATTACATATGAAGTTACATATGAAGGCAAAAAGTAAAGAGTTTGATGTTAGTCTCAATATTTTGAAATATAATCATTTTAAAACAAAACGATAGCATTGTATTGTGCCATTTAATATATATGCAACATTAAAATACATAAAAATAATGGGATGAAAGTGAAACATTAAATGAAATTATATTCCTACATTTTATACATTTGTGCAATTTATATGATGCAGAATAATTTATAGATGCATGTATTTATTGGTAGATATGCTGTTTCCATATCTTGGCTATAGTAACTACTGTTATAGTGAATATAGGCATGTGCATACCTCTTCACGATCCTGATTTATTTCTTTTGGGTTGTTGGATCATATAACAATTCTATTTTTAATTTTTTAATGAAACTTCAATTTGTTTTCTATGAGGGCTGTACCAGTTTACATTCATAGGGTTCCCTTTGATCCACAGCCTCACTAACACTTGTTATCTTTTCTATCATTGCCATTTTAACAGGTGGTGATATGTCATTGTGGTTGTGATTTGCATTTTCCTGATAGTGCTGTCTAGAATCTTTCCATGTACCTGTTGACCATTTGTATGTGTTCCTATTTTTTTCATGAAGATGGAATTTTGTTTTTAATTTCCGTTGTCTGAGTCTTTTGTGTATTTTGGACACTAACTCCTTTTTTTAGAAGATAGATGGCTTGCAAATATTTTCCCTCATTTGGTGGGTTGCCTTTTCATTTTGTTGATGTTTCCTTTGCTGAACAGAATCTTTTCAGTTCATTGTAGTCTTACTTGATTATTTTTGCTTTTGTTGCCTTTGCTTTTGTTGCAAAATCTGAAAATCATTGCCAAGACTGAAATCAAGGAGCTTTCCCCCTGTGCTTTCTGCTGAGAGATATATGGTTTTCCTATAGCATTTATTGAGGAAACTATGTTTCCCTCATTGTATATTCTTGGTTCCTCTGACATAAATTAATTGACCATATCTGTGTGGGTTTATTTTTGGATTCTTATGTTCCATTCTCTATCTGTTTTTACCCCAATACCATTACTGTTTGGGTACTATAACTTTGTAATATCCTTTGAAATTAGGAAGTATGATGGCTCCAACTTTATTTCTCAAAATAATTTTGTCTAATCATGGTTGTTTGTAGTTCCATACAAATTTTAGATTCCTTTCTTCTTCTATTTATGGGGTAAATTAGAATTTTCATAAGTATTTAGTTCAGTCTGTAGATGGTACTATATAGTATGGACTTTTAACAATATTAATTCTTCCAGTTCAAGAATATGGATATTTCTCTACTTGATTCTTTTTTCAATTTCTTTCAACAGTACTATAGAATTTTTAGTGTAGTGATCTTTTACCTCCTTGGCTGAACCTATTCCTAGATATTTAATTCTTTTTGATGCAGTTGTATATGCTTGTTTTTCTTAATTTCTGTGATAGTTTGTTGTTAGTTTATAGAAATATAGCTGCTTTTGAAACAGTGTATTCTAAAACTTTACTGAATTGATCAGTTCTAACATTTTCTTCTTTTTGGTGAAGTCTGTAGGATTTTCTATATATGCTCTCACACCATCTGGAAATAAAGCCAGGTTTGCTTTTTTTTTTTTTTTTTCCCTTGATTTGGGTGTCTTTAATTTTCTTGTATCATTGCTCTGGCTAGGATTTCAAATGTTATTTTGAATAAAAATGTCAGGAAAGAAAATCCTTATCTTTTTTTCTGATCTTACAGGAAAAGTGTTCTGTTTTTCACAATTGAGTATGAGTTTAAGAGTGGCATTATTTCTTCAAAAAGAAAATACTTCTGTGATCTAAAAAAATTGGCTATTTTTGTCTTACAAAAATGAAACATATTTACTAAAGTATTCCTCATAACATTTGCTTTGTTGTTTAAGCATGAGTCCCAAAGAAGGAAAAGTTTTCTGCTGGAGATATTCAGGGATTAATATTTTTTGGATAAAATATTGGGAGATATGGATCTATAGGGTTTTCCCATATGAAAATCTTTTTAAAGTATACCAGTTTTGTATAACTATTGTCTCAATTTTGTACTTATATTTTTGTTTTACCCTATCTGCTATTATTTTAGTACAGAGATAAAAAATATCTCACTAAATAATGCTCAGCTGAACTCTCCCCACAAGTGACAGAAACTTTTTGTCTGTTGTCCCTTGATTATTGTAGATGATACAGCAAAGTGATTTTAACACTTATTTCAGTGTTAACTCATATTATCACTATGAATTCAGAAGTGTGCAACCATAATAATGCATTGACATTTTATTGCTTAACAATTTCTCCTGAAGCATGTTTATGTCAAAATAAAGGGCACAGGCCTTCAGTAGATCAAAGGAGTAGTAAACCTTATACCTCCACCTACAAACATTAGAAAAAAATTCTGCTGGCATCAATTTGTAATCAAGTTTTTTACCCTATAAACTAAAAATCTAAGAAATTATCATAGTTTTGCTCAAAGAGATATTATAAGTATAAATTCATGGATATGGGACTCTGTGGATTTCTTATGAGAAGACACTTTATTGTGGATATGAAGCATTCAGAAACAAATCATTAGTACCTTTAAAATTTTGGATACTATACCATGTACTTTAAAGCCCATTATCTCAATTTTTTTTCATATTTATAGAACCTATCATAAAAACAGAATTGTTTATATTACCATTAATTCTAAGCTTAGGTCCAATCTTCTGCTTCTTGTTAACCTTCATATAATTTAACAATGTCGTAGTTACTTCTAAGAGAAATTTTTTTTTCCTGGTGCTATTTTGAATTTTGAAGTAGAACCAACTAGTTTTATAAAATCGCTCTTAACTTACCTTTTCTTTCATAAAAGGAAACTAACTTTTTACATGAAATTTTCAAAAGGATCGATATTAATACCAACTGGTCAATCAGAAGCTTTTCCCCATTTATCTAGAATATGACCATTTATATCAGTAATGATATTCTTTTAAAAGTCCTCTTCTTAAATAGTTAATATAGTATATAGCCTGTAGAGATTGTGTTTATTTTCTCCATACTCTGTTTAATCTCAGTGGATAGTATTACATCTTAAAACCACCTGAACAAGAAATTATTAACCTAATCAAAAAATTTGTGACCTTGGACTAGTAAACATAAAGTGCTTGAATATTTTCCTTTACTCTATAGTATATCTTGTAAAATTGTACATAGAGAGTACCAAAGTGGACTATTTTGATTTATAGCTGTGAAAGAGAGAATAGGATATATAGATATAAAACTTGTTTAGCTCAAAATATCAGGAAAGTAGCAGCCTTTTCGATTACTCTTGGCAATCACCAATAGTAACTTTGTTTTGATTGCATCAGGAACTGCCTGCCTTGTCTTGATAGTTTTTGTAGCTGCTTAAGGAGATTTATTCCAGATCATAATCCTTATTTTCATCACTGTCAAATGTACTCTGCACTTGGGTGGATAAATTTAGATGACAGAAGAATATTTCCTTGATTATAGTTTTCACAAAAGGCATCTTTGGTTGTATGTCCTCCCACTTGGCTACTGATTGATTATATTCCAACTCCACAATTGCTTTCACCTTCATTTTCTACCCAATATTTTTCAAAACTTAATTTGGGTAAGAAATCACACAAAAATTCTAGGAGCTTTTCAGTTTATATGCATGACTATCACCAATGAGTCAGGAAGTGCCCACATGCTTTTTCTCAGTGATGTGTACCTACACAAATGGCTTGGTTTTGAAAATGGTAATAAAGCCTATGATTTTTTTCTTCAAATTCATCATGAGACTTTTGTAGTTTTTTGATTTTCTGAAAGGAAAATATCTGTTTGCCATTTTACTTAGGCAGTTGGACCGATAATCCAAACTTCCCATTCTGGAAATTTTAGGAAAAAAACACAGACCTTGGTTCAAAAAGTACTAATAATGATAAAACAAACAAAGCAAAACACAAGTAACACTTTCCTTGTAATATGCACTATTTTAAGACTTTACCTACATCGCACATTAAGAGTACCCCAATCCTATGAAGTGAGTTACATCTATTCCATTTTACAGGTTAGACTCAGATATGTAAATAAATTGGTGATTAAAGAGCTTTGTCCAAAGTTAGATATCTGCTAAGTAGTAAAGATAAATTTGAACCTTGGAAGTCTAACTCTGGAAGGTCACGATAAGTGCAGATATTCATTTTCTTACTTTCTTGTAAGGAATCTATAATCAGTTCTTCTAAAGGTGCTTTTTGTTTACTGCACTTATGTATCGTATTCTTTAGAAGTTCTGATGCAGATGAACATATTCTCCAAACCTGATTAAAATGTTCCCTCTGCTACTTACCGATTTGTTGCGAAATAGAACGTCTGTTTGCAAATCAAGTAGGACACAGAATACATCAAAATCCTAAACAAGTGGCACATGTGGATTTTACAGGGTTTTCCCTTTGAAGAAGGGCAATGGTGACTGGATGAAAATATTCTGAATCTCTGTTGAGATAAGCTAGATATAGAAAACAGAATTTTCAGAACTAGAGTGTCTCTTAAATATGTCTTTTGTGACAAGGGGCAGTGATTTCCAAATAAAATTCCAATTTGTTTCAGTCTTTCTCAGAAAAGGATTATTAAGATGGGATTGGAGGGCCTCCCTGGTGGCGCAGGGGTTAAAATCTCAGAGCTATCAAGCTATAGCCAGCCACTGCACAGGAGTTTGATCCCCGAGACCCCCCCCCTCCCAACAGGGAGCTAACCCACATGGCGCAGCAGACCTCTCCTGTCTTGCTCTCTGCTCCCCTCAGCAATGTATTTAAGTAGACCTGCCTGTTTTGCTCCCTGCTCTGTCTCTGGTGAAACCTCTCACCCCCCACACCTCTGGCCTACACCCCAGTTCTTGTATGCATAAATAAATATAAATTAACCTTTTTTAAAAAGATGTGATTGGAAAGACCTTGAATTTAGCTGTATAAATTTTAACAAATATTTAACTGCTTCTGATATGTATTTTATTTTCATTCATTTAACGAGCAAGAGTTTCTTTAGTGTTAGCAGGCATTAGGGCATTCAGGAAAGTAGAATAACAACTAATGCATTATCACTACTCTTAAGGGACCATATGATATTGGAGAAGACAAATAAATATGAATAAACAGATATGATTATAATGAGATAAAAGTCACAATGAGTGCTCTGGGAGTTCAAAGGGTTTGCTTCCCACTTATCACCATTAAGGTGAAGAAGAAGCAGCTAGCAGAGGTAGGAAAAAAGTGTTCCAGGGAGCACGAACATCCTACGCAAAAGTCTTGGATTTTGTGAGTCTAAATGTATGCCATGACAATAACGTTTACTTCTAAGTGATGTCTTTCATTGTTCTTTCCAGTGCTTTTAACAATATGTCTATAGTCAAAATCACTTATTTAGAAAATGACAATTTATTCTCTCTGTGCAAACTCACCCCCTTACCAGGGTCTTTCCATATCCAGATGTCATCCTCAGAATGGCTGACTATTAAAACTCAGCATTTCAACACTACCACATTTCCCCTTCCCACCTATAATTTGGCATCAAGTTTGAAGCCATTATTTCTCATGTTAGTGTTATAATTAGCTGAAAATGATTGATGCACATTTTGAAATATCATTACAAGATGGAGTGAAGCTTGGTGGGTCACAATCGACAAAAATATGTGGTGATAATAGAGACATTTGGACTGTAATTGGCAAATGTATTATTCATTTTCTAAAAAATAGAATGAGATAATTATTTTTTTAGTACTCGAATGCCTCATATACTATTTGGTAGTTATTAGAGCTGAAAAAAAACAAATCTCTTTTTCACTCTTTAAACCTGCTTGTAAACTACCATTCTGTTAACACCTCAACATGTATAGGGTCAGAATTTTATCAGCTAGTATTTGGACTACAATATTTGAACCTGTAAAAATGTGACCATAAGTCACCTGAAAGATTTTAAAAACGTCTCTGTGCACTTTTAAGTGGTAGTATCTTATCTGCTATAATAAAATTTTGGTTATAATTGCCTATTAAGCAATGGCTTTTTTTTTTAAATGAACTTTTTCTATCCACATACATTTGCTTTACACGTACTTTCACTGTTTTTTATTTCTGAAGTAAATGTTCCTAAAAGAAATTTTTACTTTCTGTTTTATAGGATTGACTCAAGTCTCTACCACTTCAACCCTGCTTTTCTTAATGCTTTTTATATACTCAGTCTTCTCTTAACAGCATCTTGTCTTATATTTGATTTTGTCGAATTTGTTTAGAGCCTATTTCTTGGTTACATTACAAAGAAATAGGTATGGAGATGCTAATATAAGAGCAGGCTAAAAAGCACTTTCAAGAAAAATATCTGGCTAGTGTTTTTTTAAACTGGCTTTTGCTCAACTTAACAAAAAGTCGAAAATAAGGATGGAGACTGTTTTCTGAAAGTTTGATCATTTTATTTAATGTTAAAGTTTTACCCAAGATTTGGTTGCCTCTTCTAAGTATTTCCTCCGTGTACATCTCGTTGGCTGCTCTTACTCCTACCCAAGACAGCACAGTTTCAGCTGTGAGCTCTTTTGGTGCATAGCTCATTGACCTTGATATGCTCCCACTGAAGGACATGCTGCCTTATTACTTTCCCGTATTGTTCTATTCTGTTCTTATTCTGACAGAATAGAAGTGAGAGTAAGCTTATTTGAGCTGAAACAAAGTATTATAGAGAACACTTGTGTCTTATTTCTCTTTTTTTTTTTATTAACAGAATGTGAATTTAATGGCGTGATGGACTCAACAACTGTTTTGCCCAGCCTCTCTTGCAGTGAGGGATGTCAGTGAGGCGTGAGAGATTATCACAGGGTGGGCACTTTAGGAAAGTTCCTTTATTTCTTGGCCATTCCCATTTTTTTCCTGCCTGAAAAACAAGAAATGATTGATGGAATTCTAGGAAGAAGATTTTGTGTAACTTCTAGGTAGGAAACAATGTACTCGGGGTAGCAGAGGAAAAAACAGGAGTCCCAGGTCCCTGGTGACTCTGAAGAACTACATTAGCTTTGATCTGTCAATATCTTGTTTTTTTTTTTTTTTTTCTAGAATAGTACCCCACACTAAGAGATGGTATTCAAATCTCATTGAACTAGCAGTCAAAAACAATTCCTAAAGGATACAAAGAACAAGTTGTTGATCGATTAATGATTTCAGTCAGTAAATAAACTGCCCCCATCCTAGTCTCCCCTTCTATATATACTCCTCATCACATATCATAGAATGTAGTAGTCACTGAAATTTATAGCTGACAGGTTTTTGAAGCAAAAGTAGGTGAGAACCATCTGAAGCCACATAATATTATCAATGCTAGGATGGTGAAGACTAGAGAAACTCAGTAATGCTATAGCTCAGGAACTGTGCTGTTAATACCATGTTATATGAGTACCTTCTATATTATTATATTGACTTTTATAAATAAGTAACCTCTAAGATCACACAGCTTATTACTTCTAGATCAAGGATTCACCTCTTTCATCAACCTTTCAAAACTCTTGCTTTTTAGACTTGAGTAAATAAACAAAATCATGCTATTTTTGATTTTTTTCTTAGTGCTTCCTTTACATGTGTGTGTATGTGTGTATAACTAAAAGAATATGCAAGTTCATCAGAGCTCAATAAATCGAAAGGAGAGGAAATTCTACTTTTTTATTTCTCAATAGAGGCAGCTTCTGAATCTCATCAGGCCCACTTATAAATCATAACATCCCGATATGAGCTGTAATAAAATTAGATGAGAAGGAATTTCACTGAAGTGGAATAAGAAGGACACCAGATGTGAAGCAACTGGAGAAATGAATGAATGAACATCTTATCCTTATTAGTCACACAACTCAAAATTTGTCAGGAAATTAATATTTTTTAAAAATCAAACAGATTCTCCTCATTGTGCTACTGAACCCACAGAAAAGTGCTGATAATTGAAAAATATGAAGCCAGGTCCTGTATTTGTCAGTATTGGTAAAAAAACAAAAACAAAACAAAACAAAACCATGGTTAGTAAGATATACTGACTTGTGGCTAGATATCTGAAAATATTATTAAACTTTGCCATATGTGAGAACCTGAACAGACCAATTACCAGAAAAGAAGTTTAAACAATAATCAAAGCCTCCCACAAAAGAAAGTGCTGCAACAGAGAATTTTACTAGTGAGATCTATCAAACACTCAAAGAACTATCTACCTCAAACTTTCAAAGGGAAACTATCCATCTCAAATATGTATCCAGCTCAAACTTTTCCAGAAAGTTGAGGAAGGAAGGATGCTTCTAAACACTTTTAATGAAACTAACATTACTCTGATACCAAGATCAGACAAGGAGATCACAGAAAAAGAAAACTATGAGCCAATATCCTTGATAAACATAGGTGTAAACATCCTCAAATTCAATTCATTAAAAGGATGGTATATCACAACAAAGTATAGTTTATTTTGGGGGCACAGTGATGGTTTACATTTAAAAAATCTCAGTGTAATTCATCACATCAGCAAAAAGAAAGATAAAAGTCATATGATCATATCAATTGATACAAAGAAAATGTTTAACAATATTCAACATCCATTTATGATAAAAATTCTCAAAAATTAGGACTATAAAGAATATACATCAACTTGATAAAAGCCATATGTGACAAACACAAAATAACATCATACTCAATGGTGAAAAATTGAAATCTTACCCTCTAAAATCTGGTACAAGATAAGGATGATCACTTTCACTACTACTATTCAACAAATTATTGGAAAACATAGGCAAAAAAAACTCTAGAATATTGACTTCAGGCATGTCTTTGAGGTCTCAGCTACAAGTCTAGGGAAATGAGAACAAAAATAAATGAGACTACGTCAAACTAAAAAGCTGCTGCACGGTGAAAGAAATTATCATTAAAAGGAAAAGACACCCTATTGAATGGAAGAAAATATTTATGCTTCATGGATTTGACAGGGAGCTAATGTCCAAGATCTATAAAGAACTCATACAACCCAACACAAGCAAAATAACACAATTAAAAGATGGAAAGAATAATTAAAAAAGATATTTCTCCAAAGAAGACATACAGATGGTCAAATGGAACATGAAAAAAGAAGTGTTCTTCATCACCTGTCATCAGGGAAATGCAAATCAAATCCACAATGAGATACCGCCTCACACCTGTGACAATGACCCATATCAAAAAGACCAGAAATAGCAAGTATGGGTGAGAATGTGGAGAAAAAGGAACTTTCATATACTGTTGGTTGTTTGATAGACTAGTCCAGTCCCTATGGAAAACAGTATGGAGATTTCTCAAAATATTAAAAATAGATCTACTATATAATACGGCAATTCCGTTCCTATTTGTCTACCTGAAGAATGCAAAAATATTAATTTGAAGGGATATATGCTCTCCCATGTTCATTGCAGCACTATTTACAATAGCCAAGTTATAGAAACAACATAGTGTCCAGGACAGATACGCGATGATTGTATAAAGAGGATGTAGTATAGGTATACAAGCAGATAGATATACACAACTGGTATTCTACTCAGCTATAAACAAACAAACAAACAAACAAACATGAAATCATGCCATTTGCTGCAATATGGCTAGAAATGAATTAAGTGAAAGAAGTTACAAGGAGAAAGCCAAATACTGGATGGTTTCATTTATATATAGTATATAACAAGCAAACTAACGAACAAACAGAACCAAACCATTTAAACTTTAGATCTCTGACTATACTTTTGAGGCTCTGAGGAGTGGAGAGTAGAAGGAAAAGGAGAGGGGGCTGGATAGAGTATGGCGGAGGATTACAGGTGCTTTAGTGGTCATTGTGAGGTGGTAACTTATCTGAGGAGGTGTGAACCTGTATATCCAAAACATTTACAGTGTTGCAAACCAATGTTACCTCAATGAAAAAGTAATACAGTAAATATTAAGATATGCCAGAATGAGGAATTAAACATTTATTTTTATAAAAATGTAAATGAAAATTACCTACCTAGTGAAAGAGAAAAGTGCATTTGTAAACAAAGTAAAATATTAAATTGTGTTCTTTCCTAAAGTTATTAAAAAATGACTCATAGTATGTGGGGCATAAGGGGAGACCTATTGTAGGCACAGAATAAAATGGACACAATAGAAGTGCCTGAGATGGCCAAGCAGCTATAGGACAGTAGTACATCCACCCATTACTGACGGAGTGCTTTAGAGCAAATAGGAAAGAGTTGTTGATTGTAGTATAACTTCTGAAGAAGCTCAAGAAGGCTACCTCTATTTTTAATATGTGTATAAAGTGGCTAAAATTAAAAATATGTGACATGACGGTAATGTGGGGGATCATTTTCATTTACAACTACATCAGTATGTTTACTGAAAACGGTTGAATATCCATGAGGTTTTGTGTTTTTTTTTTTTTTTTAATTTCTATATGCATTTCCTGTACCTCTAGAGGGCAGAATCACTAATTCTGAATTAGAAGCAGGCCTCAGTAATTTCTTAGGGCAAACCTACAGGACCAGACCTTTATGCTGAAGGAAAAGTTTGATGCATTATGTAAAGTATCTTGTTAGGACTGTAAAAAACAACAATTAGAAACTATAAATAGGTGGTTAGAGGAGAATTTGTCTAAAAGTGATGTTTTAATATTAGGAAAATGCATACATTTGCTTGTAAAAAAATTATTTCTAGAACCCTTCAGAAGTATTTAGAAGGGTCTAGAAAGTTATACTTTGAATTACTGTAGAAAATGATGACCAAAATCATGCGAGACAAATGCAAATAAAAGGCAAATAATAGTCTAGAATCTGGTATCAGACAAGATAGACATAAAAACAGAAGCAACAATGAAGAACACAATGTTAAATGATATAATTCACATTAAAAGTTGAATTTAATTACTGTATATGGTCCAAATAAAACATCAGAAATGTTTAAATGGAAACATACAAAAAGAAATAGATCCACATAAAGTAGAATTTCATATACCTCTCTTAGACATGGGCATATAAAGTGGAAAATGGAATCGCTCCCCACTACTCAACTCTGCTTTTATGATTTTCAGGTATCTTTAAACATCCATTAAGATTTTCTGTTTCTTTGTGATTCAAAAAGAAAAGATGAACAACAAAGGAAACAGTAAAATGAAAAAGCAACCTATGGATTGAGAGGAAATGTTTGAAAAAAACATATATCTAATTAAAGGTTAATATCTAAAATATATGAGGAACTCGTACAACTCAATAGCGACCCCACCCCCCAAGAGAGGAATCAACAGATAATTCTAAAATAGAAAAATAACTTGAATAGACTTTTTTTTCCAAAAAGAACATATTATATTGGCTAACAGTCATGTGAAAAAGTGGTCAACATCTGTAATCATCAAGGAAATACAAATCAAACCCACAATAAGGTATCAGGTAGCATCTGTTAGAATTGTTATCAAAAAGACGAGACAAGTGTTAGTGAGGATGTGAAGAAAAGGGAATGCTTGTATACTGTTTTCGGGAATGTAAATCAGTACAGCCACTTTGGAAAACAGTATGGAGTTTCCTAAAAAAATTTAAAATAGAACTACCATATGCTCTAGCAATCCCACTTCTGGGTACATATATATGAGGGGAACAAAATCAGCATCTTTAATCCTGATTAGATATCTGTATCCTCCATATTCATTGCAACATTATTCACAGTAGCAAAGTTATAGAAACAATGGAAATGTCTATTGTCAAATTAATGAAAACGTTGGATGGATTAATTAATTTTTATTGTGGTAAATGTTTCACAGTGTATGTGTGTATAAAATCTTCATATCATGCAGTTTAAGTATTATTTTATTTGTAAATTATACCACAGTAAAGTTGGAAAAATAAACATCTGTAAAAAAGAAAAGAGCAATATTATTAAATATATATTATTATATTATTAAATATATATATATAAAGATAAGGCCTTTATGGATAAAATTTAAACATGAACAAATACATTAATGAGACAGAAGAAAATTTTCAGAAATAATCCAGTTATTTTGATAATTTATGAAAGTTGACAGAGAATCATTAAGGATGAGTTAATCTTTTAAATCTTTGGATTAGAAAAAACATAAGATAAAATTGAATTCACGTCTTTCATCGTGTGAGATTTTTTTCCAAATTGGTTGAATATATATATATACTAAAGCAAAGTTATACAAACACTAGATGGAAGCATGCTAAATGATTTTATGCCTGGTTAAAAATCTTCCTGTGATTCAGAATTGATGAAAGTGAATAAAAAAAGACATAAAATATTTCACTAAATATAAAAAATAGGAAAAATCCTAAAAGGCAAATGGAAACTAGGAATTTTTAATTTATATCCCAAAGAATATCTCGACAATGTAAAAACTTCAAAAATGAGAAGAAAATATAATAGTAATTTATATAAATTTGTAATTGTATTAATCAGTTAATGAAAAAACTACACAAAATTTGTATTGTTTTGTAAACAAATGGAGAATAAATTTACTCAGAGAGAAAAAAATAAATGACATATTACTCAGATACTATTGCTCTTCACATTTGATTAAAAAAATTACAACATACTTTGTTGAATATGTAGTGAAATGATCACCCTAATAAATTGATAATAGGAACACTAAGTATTACAACTCATCAAAAGCATTTTGCAGTACTTATCAACATGACATCAAATTTTGAACCACACAATTACACATCCAGAAATCTATCAAAAAGGTAGATTGACAAACTATAAAATACCTTACATATAGTAATATTATTTGTTGAATTTTTTTTGTAATAGTAAAAGATTAAAAATAAACCAAACGTCCAGTTGTAGGGCTTGGGTTAAATAACTAATGGTTCATACCGCAATAAACTATGAAACTCCAAAAGAGAATTAAGATCTCTGTCCTCAGATTCGAAGTGAGTTCCAACATTCATATGCAGAGTCATCTGTACAGTATGGTATGTTTTGTATAAGAAATTGATGGGGAAATCAAAACTTATTTAATTTGCTTGATTTTGCAGAAAAGAAAATGAAAAAATAAAAAGCTAATGAAAATGATTACCTGTGTTTGAGAAGGAATGTGGTGGAAGGGAGCAGAACAAGAATGAGACTAGTACTATGCCTGATTAAATAGCTTGTCTTTGGAACCATGTGAATGTTTTACTTAATAAAACAGAACCAGTACAAATTTAAAATAACTCTCAGAATTAGAACAAGGTGCAACAAATCAAAATGATTATAATTTTAGTAACATTTCTGCTCAAAAGAGCAATTCAAAATAAATTTAGATTACAGTGTTTTATTAGACAAAATAACAGGCTTTTACTCTAAGGGCAAAATTAGTTACAAAGACAGTTTAGGAGTATGTAGTTCTCTTTTTATTAGTGATACTATTGGTATGGCTATTTAGACATAATTAAATGTTTTCCATGAGAAGTTTAAAAAGTCAATGTTCTCAGAATAAAGATTTTCAGAAATGAGAAAAGATTAAATAAAAACCATCTAATTTTAATATTAAATTTGAAATAGTAGTCATATCATTGATTATTACCCTCTTTATAAGACTACTTTTTATCTCTATCCATTAGGAAAAAAAAATATGTTAACTACATCAACTAGCAATCTACTTCAAACACTAAGACAATGATTTCTAAAAACTATTCTGGAAATTAACCAAAAATTATGACAGGTCCTTGGATTAATGATTGTTTATTATTATGAATCATGAATGGATATGATGAGTCTAGAATGTAGGACTAACAAATAAAAGGTACCATAAAGGCTAGGGAGGTTGTGTTAAAGGACATTTGGATACCCTTGAAGTGCTCCGGCCAACATGGGGGTATTTGAACAATCAAAAAAATAATAACTGTATTTGATTAAAACAGTGAATACAAATTTTAAAAACATGGGTTCATAATGATGCAGGAGAATTTGAACAAATAACATTAAGTAAAACGAAAAATCTAGTTTTAGTTCTAGAATACTAAAAATGCTGAAGAACCAAAAGTAGCAAGTATAAATTATCTAGATTCTGGTTTGAATGAAGGAATTATATAAGGAAAGTTTTTGTCAAGGGGGTAATTTGAAAATAATAGGCTAGGTATTAATATTCAGACACATAATTAATTTTGTTGTGTGATAATATTAGATTATTTAAGAAAAATTTTCTGTGTTTTTGAGTTGTATCCTGCAGTGTTTATTTTTGAGTTGGCATGTTGTATACATCTTGATTTTAAATATGCCAGTAATACAATATTGAAAATATTTTTTAAGATTTATTTCTTGTGTAGAAGAAGTGGAATGTAGGTCAGAGGGTGCAGGGGGTGAGAGGATTCACCAGAGATGATTGGGGAGCACAAAGGCAGATTTACTGAAATTCACAAGTAAGGGGAGCAGTGGGTGAAACAGGAGAGATCTGCTGCAAGATTGTGGGTTAGCTTCCTGGCCGGGGAGTTGAATTCAAGCCATAGTGGTGATAATGTTGAGACTTAACCCCTAGACCACCAAGGAGGCCCCCAAAATATTTTTTTAAGTTATGAGTATAGATAAAACAAGACCAAAAAATACATTTTCACTCAGTTTCAAAAACTACCAGCATTTTCTATATTTATTTAGATGTTCGCCACCTTCATTTTTAATAAATAATATAAAAATTTTAAACATTCCAGAATAGTACAACTAATAATCTAAGCATGCTTTTGTATACATTTGGGTGTTTCATTAGTAATTTTCATTCATAAGCATATGAAGCATTGCTTCATAATCTTTGGATCATTTTAAAATATTTATTTCTAGATCATCTTTTAAATATATTTGAATAGAACAAGCAAGGCAGTTTCAGAAACATTTTTATTTCAGGTATGGTTAGTAGGCTGAGGCCCCTCAATCACCCTTTCATGAATCATTTAAGATGAGATCATCTGGAACATTTGAAATAAAATGTGGAGAACAAATCATCATGGGCAAAGCAGTGTTTTGTGAGGAGGATATTCTCCAGTACTAAACTCCCGTGATTTCATTATGCTTGTAAGAGCTTAGAAAATATGTCTTTTGTTCTCACATTACTACACTGAAAAGCCAGAAGGTTGTCTGTCAGCATGCAGTCTCTGGAACTGGAAACAGTCTAAGACCTGATAATGTTTTCTGAAAATGCACACCTTGCTGAGACACAAGAGAGACCGGAGTGCTCCATTAATCTTGTTCAAGCTCTGTGACTAAGACACTATCTTCCCTCCATCTTCCTTATCAAATTTATGTTATAGCTTATGACTTGCCAATGCATAGTTGAAATTTCATAATATAATGTTTAAGGACGACAAATGACGTTAATTATGGATTTCCTAGGGGCATTTTGTTTGTAATTTAACAGTTTGACATCATTTAGGTAACATATCTGGAGGGCTACTTTGTGCAAGTAATTGGTACAGTCTTGTGATAGTTTCAGTTTTGAATCATTTGGAGCTATCAAAGATTGTGTTAGGAGAAGCACAATATAGCAAGAAGGTTAGGAGAAAATACCTTATTGGAATTTTTTATCCTTTATAAGTGTAATGGTAAGTTTAGGGGGTTAATTTTAGGAGTAGTAGAGGAAATCTTGAGTTTTTACTGTAGTCTCCACCCTCTATTAAGAAATATATGCATAAAATCTCTTATAATACAGAAATCTATAAAATAGGTAGCTGTTACTCTTTGTACTTTAAGTAGTACTTGGAATATTACTGTTAGTGAAAAATTGTGAATAAATGATTACATTGATTTGTGTAGAAAATTTTAAGGAATCACAATTTCCTGGATACAAATGAAATAAAGCATGGTGTAGTTGTTTATTTTGTGTTTCTAAGGATTAGTTCACAATTGAGATGAGTGACAGATGATTTTCACTCTTTTGGTAACTTGTGAAAAAGTGACATGGTAAAATAATCCAATTTGGCTTTGTTTCTGTACTTATTCTTAAAATCATGACATTTTGATTATATAAGATGATGACCATAAGAACTTTTTTCTTCTATATTTTCTTTCTTTTTTTCTGTAGACTTGGAACTTTGGATTCAAATCCCTTATTACTCTGCAGTTGATAAGCAGAAATCTCTAGGGTAGGTACTATATAGCCTTAATCTGAAATTCAAGCTCCCTTAGAACTTTGTAATAAATTTGATCCAGCCCAAATAAATCAGGTAGACAATGTCTCTCAACTATCTGCCTTTGAGGCCTTTACTGAGGTTTATCATTTCTATAATGTTGTTCCAGCTTGTGCAACTGTTTTTATGTAGGGCAGATACATAGTTTAAATTCTGAATGCTGCAATCTATTTTACTTTTTGACCATAAGCTAAAATCCTCTTTAATTTCTTCGAGTTTGCAAAATCACTCCTAACGTAGGTCTTTCATATAATCAAAGAAACATAACGTGAACTCATAAAAAGCATAGGGTACCAGCAATACTCTGGAGTGGGATGTTGCTTATAGGGATAACTTTGTGTCAGTAAGGAAAGGGTTTATGGGAAAACTGTATCTGCTGCTTAATTTTGCTGTGAAACTGAAATTACTCTAAAAAAAAAAAGGGTATTTTTTTTAAGTATCTGGAAGACAAGGCTAGAATTACCTGTGTCCACCTCTAAAATTATGGTGCTTTTGTTTTTACTGTCTTCTGCGTCATTGAATCCAAGACCAAAGATAATGTGTAATGGAAATCCTGACCATAAAACATCCCCACATGAGAAGTAGTCTGTGGGGTAGGGACACCTATACTCTCCCGCTTTTTCACTACAGTATATGTCTTAGAACAACAGCTATAGCCAAGAGTGTTGTTTTGAAGCTTGTTCCCATCTTGAGAAAATATACTTTGAAATACTTTAAAACTTTAAGATTCTGTGGGAAAGAAATTTAAAATATCCGGGGCTTCCCTGGTGGTGCAGTGATTAAGCGCTGTGCTGTGGAGCTGTTGGCAGTGGCAACGCGAGTTCTACGCCCAGCCCAGGAGATTCCCACATGGCGCGGCAGACCTCTCCTGCCTTGCGGCTGCTCCCCTCTGCAGTGTATTTCGGTCAATCTGCCTGTTCTGCTCCCTACTCTGTCTCTGGTGAACCCTCTCACTGCCCGACACCTCTGTCCTGTACCCCAGCTTGTATGCATAAATAAAAAAATCTTTAAAATAAAAAGAAATTTAAAATATCCTTTTGTTATTCTGATACCAATCATCTCGATTTTGAGCTAAAGGAATTCTGGTTTGAATACACACACACATATACACATAAAAAAATATACACATATATATACTATATACACATATATACATCTATATTCACAAATCAATACATAATAGTAAATTGTGCAGTACTGGAAAGACATACTATACTGAAAGAATGTAAGAGAGAGGATTTAAACTAATACCTGGGGTTGATACAGTGGATTAATGGCTTCCCTTAGAAAGGGACTGATATTTATTAATGGATAGGCATCAACTGGGTAAATGTGGGTCTGCTCTGATCCCCATCCCAACTTAGGCCCATTCCCTCCTCCACTTTACCAAAAAATGAAATGCATGCTCTGCAATATGAAAGTAGGTATCATAAGATATTAGATTAAGTGTAGGCATCGTAATCTACCCTATGATTTTGAGACTGCCAGCTGCCTTCTCCAGGTGTCTTCTAAAATGCTTACAACCAGATTTCTCTATTTCAAAAGAGAAGGTGGAAGATTACTTTCTGAAAAAACATAATGTCCAGATACTGTTAATTAGTGTTTATCTGAATTAAATGACTTGATTCGCACTCAGTTGCCTATGGTGAAACCATCACTTAATCAGTTCCACAACTGCTTACCGAATCACATCATTTTTAGTTCTGACAAAAATCTAGAGATAGGAAAATTAAGATAATTAGATCAAAAATACAAATGTTTTAGTAAAAGTTTTTGTGCATATCAGAACAGTTTACAAAATACCAAGCCTAACCCATGGAGAAAAAAAAAAAAATTCAGAAAGTGGGAGATTTCAAACCCAAAATTGGTATTACATTAGAGAATGATTTATAAAGAAAAAAGAGGAAGTTATTTTACCATTACAAGTTTTGGCTATAACAGTGGTGGTTTCCAGATAACAGGGAATTCATAGGAAAGGATTATTTTGTACCATTTTAGGAGGATGGTTTATATTTCTTTATTGATTATCAGGGGCATTTATAAGACATATAACCTCAGTTAAGTTTCACTTTGTTCATGAAATAAGTTAGGTATTTTGCTTGTTACCTAACTGGTGTTTTTCAAGTGTAGTCTCCATTTTCTGCTTAATTTTAATGGTGCTTTAATCTTAAATATGAATGGGCAGACAGAACCTGTAGCCACTTGAGGAAACCCTGTAATGTGAACTATAGGAATTAACACCCCCCCCCAAAGAAAAATAAACAAAACTATACCTCAGTAAAAGAAAGAAAATATTGGATAGAGAGGAAAATATCAACAATCTACAATATTTTCAGAGACATAAAAATTGAATTTATATATAAATAAAAATTAAATGTCAAAATAACTAGAAAGTTTTAACTCTTAGAATTGAAAAATAAAGTAGAAATTTAAAATTCAGTTCATTTTCAAGGGTAAAGTCAGAGAAGTGGAATACGATACAAATAATTTGATAGGAAGTTAGAAAATATAAATCAATTGAAAGATCTGGTAGATCCAAATGCTATTGATGTGAGTCCCAAAATAAATAGAAAAATAAAAGAGGATGAACAATATCAAAGAAATAATATAAAAAGAAATAATAAATAATAGAAATAATAGATAATAGATAAATAATAAACAATAGAAATAATAAAAGAAAAAATAAATAATAAAAAGAAAATGCCCAGAAATTAATTACATGGCTTCTTAAATTAAAATATACTGACAGAGTTCCAATGTAGAAAACTCATTTTGAAGCCTCAAAATTTTGTACATAAATGTAAAGTCCTCAGATTGTCCAGAGATAGATATCAGGTAAGCTATGAAAGATCAGGGATTCAAATGTCAAAGTAATAACTTCCATACTTACAAGAATACGAGGAACCAGAAGACTAGGGAGATATGCTAAAATTTTTGTGGAAAATCATTTCCAACCCAACCCTACACAGAGCCAAATTTCCACTCAAAATTAGAGGGGAAAAAAGATATTTGAAAGCAAACAAGTATTTCCAAAGTTTACTTCCTATGTACCCTTTCTTAGAAAGCTTGTGAAGTATGTCCCATTATTATGTAGGTGCAGAGCAAGCATGAGGAGAACGTAATCTCCACAAAACAAGGAAGTCATTGTAAGAGATAATAATGAACTAAAGGATGATAGTTTAAGGAGTTCCAAGTAAAACAGCCATATTGCTGACTGCGAAGACCATCTTTTGCAGTTGCCTTCAAAAGAATGTTTTCCCCAAAGTATACAAGTTTTGATGCATTGAAGAAATGAGAAGTTTCATTTTGAATCATTGTTATCATTTTAAAATCCTTTAATATTATGACAGTTTCCATTCTTTCACACCTATGTCATGATTGCTAAATGCCTGGCACTGTTTCAGACACTTTACATATGCTGATTCGTTTCATTTCCTGTTATTCCTTTGAATTAGATATTACCTTTTACCCCAAGAACTTACCTTTTACCCTGCTGTTTAATGGCAGAGCCAGGATTCAAACTCAGGAAATTGCCTCCAGATTCAGTGCTCAGAAACATTCTCTCTCTCTCTCTCTGATTCTCATTCACTCACTAATTGGTTTGAAAACTTATCTGTTATGACAGTGTAGTCAAAAGGTTTTTTCTTTCTAATTTTGGACTGCCTGGTGGATGTGAGAGTTAAGATTGTGATTTTTTTCTGCCTTATCTTTATAAGAATGTAAAAATTGAGTCCTATTGTTGGCTTTTAGCAGAAATATATATTTTGCCATCAATGTGAAAGCGAGAAGAAAATTAGTAAGTGCAGCCAACCTCAAGGGGGTGGTTTTATAAGATAGCAGGATATTTTACTGCTTCCTATCCAACATTACATTTCAATTTTAAGCATTTAAAGTCTCTATTATACATGAAACAGTGTTTAGAACAAAGACAATCTTTACTTTGCTGTTGGGAGTTAAGGTAGATTTGCTTTATTCTGGAGTACACAGAAGCTAGTGTTACAATGGAGTCCTATGAAATCAATGTCTATATCTTTATTCCAAATTAGTTGAGAGATCACTTTTTATTAATTAAAACACTAAGAATTTACATCTATCACAAGTTCTGTGAATTTATGATTGAATAATGCTTCTTCTATTTTTATTCCAAGGTTAACCAACATTTCTACATGTATCTATAGGGTAATAATAATAATACTCAAGAATTGCTCTATGAGTTTTATGAGGCACAGTACACGTGGACATTTGTGAAATATTCAACAAACCACATGTGTAAATGCCAGAAAGGCAGAGAAATAATGTAGCAAATAGAAAACTAACATAGATTATTCTTATCCTGACGTTTACATTCTTTTGAGGAAGACAAACAGATACAATTTAAAAACATGAAAAGTGTTGGGCCTCCCCGGTGGCTCAGCGGTTAGTTAGGTTCTGTGCTGTGGAGCTGTAGGCAGCGGAGATATGAGTTCAGCGCTGGCGTGGGAGATTCCCACGTGGCACGGCAGACCTCTCCTGCCTAGCCCTCAGCTCCCCTCAGCAGTGTGTTTCTGTAGATCTGAATCTGCCTGTCCTGCTCCCCACTTTGTCTCTGGTGAACCCTCTTGCCGTTCCACACCTGTGGTCTGTACCCCAACTTGTATGCATAAATAAATAAATCTTAAAAAAAATACACAAAAATTGCTAATATAGGGTAAGTACAAACATCCATGACAGTACTGAGAAACGAGCCCCTCACTCTACATTTTTCTCTTCCGCTGATATTCCCTCTCCAATAAAAGACAACTGTTGATGTCTTTTCTCCTCAGATTTCCAGGACATGTTAACCCATATCCTCTGTCATCTGTTAAGCTTAATTTTTCATTGACTCTAACCTAGACAATGCCTAAAGCAACCATCCCCATGTCAAGTCATATCCCAAAATCTGTAGCCTCATGCTTTGCTTGCCCCCAGCTCTAATACATAATTATAAAGTCCTTACTTGGGTATTAATCTGTGTCCATTCTCATATCAAAAAGACATTGTTCCAGAAAATACTTTCCCTCCCTCTCACATTATTATTTCCCTCTCTACCTACTCATTCTTAGAAATATAAAAACATTCTGTAGTTTTTCTACCCCTGCTCTCCCAAACAGGAAGTCACTTTACCAGTCAGTTACTGCCTTATTTTTTCCCTTTGTAGCAGCAGTCCTTGAAAGAGTTACCTATATTCACTCTCTCATATCGTCTCTTCAATAACTGTGAGAAAATTCCTTTGTATGTTAAAAATGAAAGAAAAGAAAGAAATTAATCAGAATATAATGTAAAGAATCATTATAAAGCACATCCCAAGTTTTCTTTTTACCTTTAAATTTTTGGGGCATGGAGAGTATGTACAGTATTTGTATGAAAGTTTGTTGACTTTGGGAGAAGAGATAAGAATAACTCTTATAAAATTGTGATAAGAAATAACATTCTTCATGAAATAAAAGATATCCAATTCTTTACTCTTAGGAATGTGTGAGCTATGTTGAATCTAGCATATATTTCCTACCTCATGAGTTATTAGAGAATGACTTGTCAAACTTTGTTAACAGTTTGCATGTATTTGTGTATACTGTATTGATGTTAAAAATGTTCTGCAGATGATGAAAAATAGGGAGATGACAGTGGGCATGGCAATAATAAAATATTTGGATTATAAAGCGGATGAGGGGAAATAAATAACAATTCCCTTGAAAAGGAATAAATAGTAAAAATCAAGAAAGAACATGTGAGATTAGTGAAAAATAATTATCTTGTCAAGATCAATAATATAAATGGGAATCTGGTTGGGGAAAGAAAATTTCAGAGTGTAAGGGACAAGAGCTGAATGTAGGTTTCCCTAAAGGTACATTGCTTTTTTGACTTGAATGAAAATACAGAAACATTTCACATATTTTAGGTAATTAGACTGTAACTCAAAGCAAGATAACACAACTTGCAAAGTACTATATGCAAAATGAAGCAGATAAATTTGTGTATGAGATTAGTGGTTTTAATACAGAGAAAGTTTAAGTAGAAATTAAAAATAAGTAATTGGGAAGTCACTTTATTTCATAAAGTCTAACAAACTGTAAAAAAAAAAACCAAAAAAACTCTTCCCTGGTGGAACAGCGGTTTAGCGCTGCACTATAGAGCTGTCAGCAGCAGCAAGTTCGAGGCCTGGCTGGGGAGATTCCCACATGGTGCAGCAGATCTCTCCTGCCTCACTGGCTGCTCTCCTCAGAAGTGTATTTCCATCGATCTACCTGATCTGCTCCCCACTCTGTCTCTGGTGAACCCCCTTGCCACCCCATACCTCTGGCCTATACCCCAGTTTATATGCATAAATAAATAAATCTAAAAAAAAAACCTCTTAAACTGATTTTTGTAATTATTTGCTATTAAAATTACAACTCTGGCATGTTGATTCTGAAAGTATGTGCACACACAAGCAAACAGATAACAACTCATGTTAATTGGCGTATCAGTTTCTCTTTGATGTTGCAACGAATGACCACAAACTAACAGACTTAACAATATGCAAATTTATTATCTTACAGTTCTGGAGGTCTGTCTAAAATGGGTTCCCTTTTGAGCTCTAGGGGAGAATCCGTTTCCTTGTCTTTTTTATTTCTAGAGGTCACTGACATTCCTTGACTCTCAGTTATATTCTCCACATTCAAATCGAACAGTCTAGCAACTTCCTATGCCCCTCTTTCAGTCTGTTTCAGTATTACAGTGCTTTCCGTGTATCTTAGACTCTCTTGCCTTTTCTTGCAAAGATATTTGTGATTATAATGGGCCCACCTATATAATCCGAGATCATCTTTAAAATAGTCTTTTAAAATACTTCTTATTAGAAATAGTATAGTACATTTTGCATGTGTGATTTCTGTTCTAGTTTGCAGCATCCTGGCTCCAGGTTGTTCTTGGGCCTTAGAAAATGGGAAGGTACATTACCTTCTAAGAATGTACCAATTCAAATTTACACCACTGCTTGATAGATCTTTATAATTTATTGAGTTTGTAATGCAAATCAAAAGACAATGGCGTAACATCTTTAAAACATAGAAACTCTCAACCTAGAATTCTAAATACAGTGAAACTATCTTTTAAAAGTAAGGATATTTTAAGGCCTCATATACAAGTAAAAATAATTAATCACACCAGACCAGCACTATAAGAAATGTAAAGGAAACCTTTGAAAAAGGAAAATGATGACAGATGGAAATTTGAATGTTTATAAAACAAGTACCAGAAATGTTACATAATAAATTAAAATAGTTTTTTTTTCCTGATTTTATAAATGTCTTTAAAATATAATTAGGACTTTCAATTTCTAGTCATCTGAGTAACTTAGAATTTGCTGCTCTGTTTTAACAAGAGATACAAACTGAGAATACACTGTTGCCCCCAAGGTTGGAGAGACACCTAGGCATATGCAGATAATCACAATTTATTAGAACAGAAACTCACCTCTGTGGGAACCACTGCTGGAGTTCAGACCACTTACTAGCTGTAGTTCAGACTATAATCATCAAGTTGCTGAAGATATCTGAATTCAATAGCCAGTACTTACATATCAAATAGAAAAATAGCCAAACAAGACCAAAGCTCTTCTGAAGTGCTCTTGACAATGAGATTGTATCTGGTCAAATGTATAGATCCAAATAACAACTTGGATCAGAGACAGAAAACTAGATTAAGACCACTATTCAGGCCTCCCTAGTGGCACAAGGGGTTAAATGTCAGCACTGTGAAGCTACCAGCAGCCACTGCAGCATGAGTTGGATTCCCTGGCCAGGGAGCTTTCCACATGGCGCAGCAGACCTTTCCTGTCTCGCCCACTGCTCCCCTCAGCAATGTGTTTCAGTAGATCTGCCCGTTCTGCTCACCACTCTGTCTCTGGT
The DNA here is from genome assembly GCA_004024925.1 of Scalopus aquaticus. Classification (NCBI taxonomy): domain Eukaryota; kingdom Metazoa; phylum Chordata; class Mammalia; order Eulipotyphla; family Talpidae; genus Scalopus; species Scalopus aquaticus. Next base: position 118,058 of record PVIJ01002554.1, on the reverse strand, counting down.
GAATTCTCTTCCCCTCTCTCCTGCTCCCCTGCATCTCTGGCTTACACCCCAGCCCATGGATGTATAAATAAATATTAAAAGAAAAAAAAAAAAGAACAGAACACTATGTGGGGCCAACCCACTCCCTCGCTACCTCCCACCACTTCTCATCATATTGAGCAGCTCCTGGGCTTGAGCTGCAGGCATGGAAATTACATCCAATCAGTGAGTCATAGTGAGAGGTTTAGGGATGTAATTCTGAGCAGAGCAAGGATAATGAGGGAATTTTTCTGAAATGGTTATGAAAGAGTCACTTTTTTCTCTGAAGTTGATTGAAAGTAAAAGGTAAAAAAAATTAAAAAACTTCTTCAAATGGTTGGCATCCTTTACCACCAATGGAAAACATATTCCTGAGATTGAAGCCTAAATAGACTGAAGCAGACTAGAGTGAAAGATAGAAGCATAATGCTCTTGTTGGAATGTCTGCATATAGATATATGTGATGGCATATTAGTCTAACAACCCTGGGACTTTTAATTAGTAAATTTAGTAAAATTGTCTTTCTCTTTCCTTCTTAAAAGCAAGTTTCAGTTGACTTCTGTTAAGTACTGTGTGCTTAGTAATATGATTAGTGATTTGCAAACATATGTTTAGGGGTATCTGTGGATGCCTTCCATCAATTATTTTACAACACAAGTCTCTGTAATTGGAGAACCTGTCAGCAATACAATAACCTGGTTTAAGTCTCAGAAAGACATTTTTTAAATTGCCTTACCCTGTTAAATACACTATTAAGTGAAAGTTAATTCAGGTACTTAATAATTGTATCAAAGAGAAAACAGAAAAATAATTTAGACTTACAATAACATATATCAATTATTTCTCATTAAAACTCAGAAAATGGTAAAAATTTAAAAATAAGATTATCAGTGGTGACACCAAGTAGAAATAGATTCACAAATTACAAAATACTTATTTGATTCCTTGAGTCTTTACTATCTTTCTTCTGTGCCCATAGCCCATCAAAAGCGTATAGCTCTTCCTAGTCTGTTTATCACTAATTTACCAGGACCTTTTATACAGTGAGTGCTAACTGAATTACTTAGTGAATGACTGGATAAATATTAAATTGGAAGAAAATTCAACCTTCCCCATAGATAAGAAATATTTTATACTGTATTTTCAATAATGGTCACCGAAATGTCACTTGTTTTTTTTTGTTTTTTTTTTTTTTTGATCATGGTACACTTACTACTTTTTAGGTGTGTTTAGCCCATGGAAATTCCATAAAGGAACAATTTCCTTTAGAAAATTTATCTTCCTTAAAACTATTCAGTCTTTAGTTCTTTCCATCATTCCTACTATAATGTGGTTTCCAGATATTTTTATCCTGCTTATATATTTCTGAACACTTCATTCAATAACATAAAGGTTCTCGGAATAAAACAAAATGCTCCCATGGTAATGTGATCAGTGAAATTCATATGAGACTGTTACCTTCACTGACTCCAATGAATAAATTCATTGTTTTCACTTGTGTTTTAAAACATTCTTCAGAGATGACTGGTATCTGATCACCATCTGGCCAGACTTGGGAAATATATATTGCAGTACTGTTAATATATGTATATATAGTACTGCATAATATATTATGCAGTACTGTTAAACCAGAAATACAAGCTTGCTAAACCTAAGATAAAAAACCTGAGTTGCTTATGGATAATATGAGCAAACAAGAGTTGTTTAATAATAGAAGAAGGGAAAAACTGTACAACTTAAAATTTCATCTTTATTCAGCACCATTTTTACTGGATGGCATGACAATGAAGTAACATTTTAACTATTGCGTGTTTAGCATTCCATTTTCCTCTAATTTTTAAGGTTTGTTTATTCAAGTTATCAAAGAGTGAACTCAGTTTATTTTTTCCCTATTATATTTAGGATAGGTTCTTCACTTAGACATTTTATCAGCCTCTACCTGGAGATTTTATATTATCCCTCATGCCCTCCATAATTTGCCAATAGAAATCCTTCCCATTCATATCATACCAACTAAGATGCTATGAATCACTCTAGTTTTATGTTATTCCTGAAATTTATAAACATGTATCCCATGTTTTAATACACGATAATTAATGTCAGAAACAGAAGCAAAAACTGTGTTCTATAAGAAAACATAGAAACACCATAATTTTTCTAGGAGCCATTAATTAACCCTTAAAGTGGTTATTTCAAAAATTCTTCATCATTTTAACATGATTTCCATCCTGCAACATTTCTCCACTTTAGCCAGGAGAATATCTTGATAAGCCTTGTCAAATTCATGGAGAAAATGAGCACACTCCATCTTCAGGATTCTTTTGACATACTGATGCCGAGAAATGAGTTTATGTTTTTTTTTTTCAGTGATCCCTAGCTATCTTCTAATAATTCAATACAATAAACATTTATCATTGTGTCATTTTAAATAATCTGTTTTACAATTTTCTAGTGATGGATATTATACTTGTCTATATTTTGAGATATATTTCTTTATGTTGCTGTATGTTTGTTTTAAAAAGTATGTTTTTAAGTCTAAAAATCCCATTCATCTGTTTTCAAATATTTATCTACCAGTGATATACTATTACATGTCTTTCAGTAATTCCCATGTATATAATTTACTTGACTACATTTCAGTTACAACCCCTCAAGCTCTAGCTATTCCTCTAGGATAGTATCATATCGTAGCCAATTTTCTTATATTCTCTTTTGATATAACATGAAATAATATCAAATTCAAAAGTGAGTTAAGCTACTCTTAATTGAGCATCCATTTCAAGGTAGCAATGACTAATTCTAAAATCAGCATGGTATATGGATATCTGCTATTCTTCCTTTCATTCTGAAAGATTTTAGAATCATTTCTCTCTCCCAGATATATAAAAATTTCAGTAAGTTGGGGTTTGCGCTTTGTTAATTTTTGTTTAATTCTGCAGGCCTTTGAGTCCATTCAGTCAGGGAACTTCTTTTCATAAAGCTGGGAAAAATTTCCATTTCCCTCTAATACGATAATTGCCCTAATCTTCTTTGCACTCTCTTTCTGAAATGCCTCTCAGTAAAACGTTTGTTATCCTGAATATCTAAACTTAGTTCTGTTTTTTTCTTTTTCTTGCCTTTATTATACTCCTGGGGAATAGGCAAGCTCTCCAGTTTATGTTTCCTTTAATGTATATAAAGTTGGGGAGAAGTCACTTGTCTGTTTAGCATTGAAAACATTGCATGGGGTTTAAACGATTCTAACACAGGTATTTATATATCAGTCCCATTTTTAATCATTCTACCTCACCTAACACTCTATATTTCTTGGATATTTGGTAGGGTTTACAGGGTGAATCAGATGGAAGCTCATTTGATTCTTCCTCTAGGTATATTTAAGTTTGTTTTCCCTTTCTTCTAATGAGTTAGTTATGATAATTTAATGTGTCCCATCATTTTACATTGTGTTTTGGATTGATAAATAGTTTCTCATTTTGTTTAATAAGGATTGGTATCCCTGCATCCCCAGGAGAACAAAACCATGCCATATTTGCAATTGTCTCCATTAGTACATTGTCACTCAAAAAATATATTTAAAGGATAGATGTGCTTTTTGTGACCCTATCCATCATCCCCACATAGACTAATGGAAATGCAAAAGTGTGAGATTGTTGGCTAAGCAGACTATCTTCCATGTCTTGGATTCACACTCCAGAAAGACAGTATAAGAGTTGACTAGACTTGTTGTGCCTGTATATGGCACCATATAGTAAGTGCCTCAGCAGAAGTTGCTGGACACAAATATACCATCATTTCTTCCTGCATCTGCTGTTGCTCATTGCTCATGGATTTTATTCTTGATTATTGCAATTTTGTAGAATGCCCTAGAAAACCCTCTAGAAGACCTTTATAAGTATCATTTATTTTAGAAATTACCCTCTATTCATTTATTCTTCTATTATTCTATTTCATTTTACAACATTTTAATGCCACTTACTTATTTGTTTTAACTCTTCTCTGACTCCTCAAACTTTTTTTTTCCTTATTAATATTCCTGGTATATTTCTCGTATGCAAGAGTTATTTTTCTTCGATAAGTAAGAATATAGAGATGTTTCATTAATGCTTACTCCTTTTAACCTAAATTGGAGGCCAGTCTCTATTTATAGTACATGGAGTGGGAAATAGCTTCAATCAGGAGGCTAAATATAGAGCTCCTTCTAGTTTCCCAAACATTTTTCACATGCTCCTGTGCATCTTGTTGGACATGCCTATCCACTGGAAATGTTGAGCAGTGTGGGTAGCCTGTTAAGAAAGGTATTTTTAACCCTTTCAGCCATTCCTTTCCTGTCCCCCTAATCTTTTTAACATACTTATGAAGGTATGCCATGTCTTCCTTTCTCCATCAAATAAGTAAGCACACACAACCTCGCAGATCTGTCCCAGCAAATTTGAAAAATTATCTGTTTTGTTTCCAGCAGTCCTAGTTAGTAGTGTATACTTACCAGGGGACTACAGCTGGTCTCTTTTTCCTCCTATAAATAGGGCTATCACAACTGTAAAAGCACTCACCTTGCCACCTTTCTCACTTGAACTCAAACAGCTTTAAATTATCTGATTATTTTCACCCTTTGAAGGCTGAGTCTGAAAAATAGAAGGATTTACAATAGCCGTCTGTTGCTATTTCTTTGTTCTGTACCATTAAAAATGAGGCTGTAACTCACAAGCATCCTTGGATCTCCCCTTTGGCACATTCGTCTGCTGCAAGTCATCACTGAAGGCGTGTATGGACAGATGCTTTCCTCAATGATTTCAACCTGCTGTTAGAGGACTCGCATAGTCCCCTACAGTGTTGCACAAGTTGGCTTCTCAATAGGCCCAAAGGTGGTTACAGATTAATTCTTTATAGCATTTTTTCCTGGTTTCTCTCAACCAAACTAGAAATGAGTCAACAGAAAGAGAAACCTGGATTAGTAAAATAAACAAGTATTATGTGTGTGTGCATATAAAGAAATCACCTTCTTTGCCCAAGTGGTAATCCATTTGTTATCTGGAGAATGCAGAGAATGTACTTACTTGTTCTCACATATTCCACAAACAAGAGAAGCCCAGTCAACAAGGAGAATAAACCATCCACATCTTGAGTAACACCTGCAGATTAAGGAAGCTGGCATTTGTCCTTCCACTTTAGGTCACTTGCCCTTTGAGGCCATTAGTCAAACTGAGGCTGATACCTCAGATGGAAGCAGAGCAGCCCCAAATGCCACCTTCTTTGCTTTCATCCAATTCTCACGTGCTACAGGATTACAACGAACAAAATATCTTCCTAACCCCTATAGTGTTGCACTTATTTTCTGAAGTGTGAGATTTGATCACCCTTATTTCTCCAAGTAGAATCACTGGCACAGTTTGTTAGAAAGGAGTTTAGCCCTTTTAAAGAATCAAGTTCTCTTTAAGAACAAGGTGAGATTTTTAAACTGTGAGTTTCACAGGGTGATTGCTTGCCTTGTGTTATAGGATTTTTTCCTATGCTTGTTGTTGTCTATGTTGACTGACTTTGCTCTCACTGTATTGACCCACCTAATCTTGCTTTTCTAAGCACTGCCTTGGGAACTAGATTAGAAAATGTTGTGTATGCAGGAGAAATGTGGAGCAATGTTTTGGACACAAAATTTCTACTTTTTGTGGTAATATTGGTTGTTTTACAGTGGGCACAGGAGAGATAAAGATCTTAAAAAAATAACAAGCTGCTTCTTACACAGTGTGTTGGTATATGTTCAGCAATGAATCTATTATTTCTCATACTGCAGCTACACAATGCAGCTACACAATGCATTGGCACAGATGATTTCATTTGACCTATACAGCAACCCTATGAGAAGTATGTTATTATGCGTTATTTTTATAGGTGAGGAAACTAAATCTTAAAGGGGCAAAACGACTTGCCTCAAACTGCCCAACTCTCACATTAAAGGATAGGGGTTCAAACTTAATCTTTGTGATGTTTGCTCTAGAGTTATATTTTATCTGTAGAGTGTCAGTTTTTGACTGACACTGTTTTTGACACTGTTCTTGACACTGTTCTGTGGGTGACATCTGGCTACCACTCTCCCCTTCTAAGAGTGTGGCTTATAAAATCAATGCTTAGGTGTGTCTTATGAACTACAGAATTAAGTGAGGTGATCACTACCCGGGCTGAGTTGAGAATGACTTGGTTTAGCAAAGTCCAAGGCCACGCCCCCTACCTTGGGCCCCTTTCACATTGCCGACTCACGCCGACCCTATGATGATGGAGATCTTGCTGTCCTGACATTACTAACACTTCATGACTCGTTTTCACTAAAATCCCACAGTTAAATTTCAAATATAAATTCCCATTGGATACTTTATTCTACCATTATTTCTAGATTTATTTTTTAATTTGGCTTTGTGCTTTGATCTTACGGCACAACTGAAATAACAAGCTTTTTATTTGGCATCTTATAGTTAGAGCATTTATTTCCCAGTGACTTGCAAAATTATTGTCCCCTTCTAATAGGTAATATTCATTCTTACCAAGGACTCATTGAAGAAGGAAATGATGTGTTTTATTTTATCAAGAACTTTTAGTATAATATGCTGAATAAAATGTTGGGAAATTTTATGCACTGTTAGTAGTTTGCAATAGAGAGGTTTTTTCCAAAAATTAATTTTTAACTGAGGTTCTATTGGGATACCCCCATGAGATATTACCACCATAATATTCCTACCGTATTTCACCATCATACACCATTGTGCTTCCATCTGTTTTGATTCCTTCCCCAACCCCTCCCACCCTTGGTGTTTCAGTTCTGCAGTCAGCTATCCAGGGTTAGTTTTCAGTTTGTCATGTACAGACTATTAACTTAGTTATTTTATATTCCACATATTAGTGACACCACCCAGTATTTATCTTTCTCCTTTTGACTTCTTTTACTTAGTATTATCCCTTCAGGCTCCATCCATGTGCCACAAATGGTATGAGTATATCTTTTCTGATCACTGAGTAATATTCCGTTGTGTATGTAAACCTTATCTTCTTGCTTCAGTCATCTATTCTGGGACATTTAGGTTGATCAATAGCTTAGCTATAGTAAATAGCACTGCAATAAACATGGGAGTGCAAGTTTCCTTTCAAAATAGTGATTTTGAATTTTGGGGGTTGGTGCCTAAGAGTGAAATTACTGGCTCAAATGGCAGATCCATGATTAATGTTTTGAGATACCTCCATACTGTTTTCCATAGGATCTGGACCAGTTTGCATTCCCACCAGCAGTGTTGGAGGGTTAACTTTTCTCTACATCTTCGCCAGTACTTGTTGCTTAGACTAGAGAGATATTTTATTAACAGTATTTCTCAACTATATAGCTTTTAGCTGTTCTGCTTATACAAAGAATGACCCTATATGTAAAGATATAGAATGAGATACTATTGAGCATATTACAAATTGAAATCAAGGCTGCATCAAGTCATAGTATTTAAAAGTGACTTCTGGTCAAAAGAATTCAGTTTTGAAGTCACATCTTCAAAAGTCAATCTGAATTATTAGAAGAACCCATTTACTTGGTCTCTAAACTAGTAAGTGATCTAAAATATCTGTGCTATGAAAAGAAACGTGTTTTTCATCAACTGGCCTGTTTTAGGGCTATTATATTTACTTTATTTAAATATTGTTTTCTCCTCTTTCTCATTGGAAAGAGGAGGTCATTTGGGCAGTAGTGGCCCATCTCTTTCTAGACAATGTGCTCTCAAAGATTTTTCTAAAACCTGGAAAGTCCTGGGTTTGATTTCATGGACGTAATGCATTTTTGATAAGAAATTAAAACAGAGAAAAACTTTGAGAAATTAATATCACTCATGAATCATAGACAAGATTTAGAATCTAGCCTATCTCATTTTTATTTTGTAGTTCCTGAATCTGATTGCCAATAATTGACTACAGTGATAAATTCATAATAATAGATACTAACCCCTATCTTCTTTCTGAGTAATTGTGACCATCTTTTATACTGCTGTAGTGCCAGGGGGCTACTATGTAGGGAAGTCTTCTCTGAGTGGTTGGGTAAACCCTGAAATGTACAGATCACTTCTCTTTTTATTAAACTCTCTTAAAGAGCTAAATGAATAGTCAGCACACAAGAGAAACAGTCTATCCCATATAGGTTATGAATCCTTAATAGTAGGGAATTAGTCCTGACAGTATTGACTGGGATTGAGCACAGGTTTTGGGACCACCTGAGGATTTACTGATCAATAAAACCCCTCCTGGTTTCACTAATTATCTGGGTGGTAATCTTTCTGTGTCAGCAAGAGAATACTAACTCTGCATAAGGAGTACATCCAAATGTTTGAAGTCAGCATTTGCCTAAAATTCAGAGGATTTTGCCCAATGGGTGGTTTGTACTTATGCCAATCCTTTCTCTTAGTCACTCCAGGTAACAGGCAGATTCTAGCCCACTCCAGATGCACCAGTGATAGCTCCATTATGTTTCTTGTAATAATTAACATCCCAAAGGAAAACTTGACATATCAACCATATAATGAATCACCTTAAACCAGAAATGTCAGAGCTCTCCAGAAAAAACTAAATACCATGTAATTCTCTACAGAACCATTCATCAATTCTTAGCCACTAGTCACTGAGCAAATAAGCTCCAAATACTACTAGTTCTGATGTCATTTTTAAAACATAGAAAATAACTCTGTCTCTGGAAAATTATCGTCATAAAGTAGATCACTCAGCTAGGACAGTCAAATTTTTTTAGAATTATGTTTCATGAAACTCATGCAGATGTGAGTGTTGAATTATATACCCATTTGAACTGTGATAGTAGCTGATTGTTTCTATATAGTTAGATCCAGCATAAGCTTTAGATATCCTTGCCTCTGTTCCATTTTTTCAGTAAATAAAGTTTTGAAATGACTTTTAAATTATGAAATTCATGAATAGCAAAGCTTTAACTTGAGTCAAGTTACCTTAAATACTCAGGTACGAGTGGGAAATTCAAAAGAGAACGTCAGGTCCCCTGGGCGTGGTCTGAAAGCATTGGCTTTGTAGTCAGAAAATACTTGCTTTTGAATATTGGCCTTGCCACTTACTAGTTATTAAACTCTAAATCCTACTTTCCTTTTTATAGGTATAAAAATAGTAATACCCTTCCCAGAATGCTGTTTCAAAAAGTAAAGGAAAATGACTATAGTACCTAACATTAGGTTTTTCCTTTCTCCTTAATTCTTTTCCTATTTTCATGATACATGCATTTAACAAAGAGACATATATTTATATCCTAAGTTAGGAATCCTTCTCAGAGGAAAGTTTAATATTTATTTACTCACTTGTTCAACAATTATTTAATGTTCATGAAGATTGTAATGTAGGATGGAAAAAGATAAACTTGTGCAAAAAGAACCCATTCTTAAAAAAAGCAGAGTCCAAAGCTGGCGTAGAAATGTTCTACCTTAATAATAATATAAAAAAGTGTTGAGTGCATTAGTTTTGGAGTCACACTGATTATGTGTGAGCTTGGCTTAGTCCCTCACCAGTTGTGTTATTCAGGTAATTATAAGATGTTCTTAATAATCAGGGTTTCAGTTGTATTGACTGAAGATTTTAAATAGTGCCTACCTCATAAGATTAAAAGGCCTAAATATTATATAAAAATTGTATGTAATAAGCACTTAATATGTGCTTACTATAAATGTATATTTATCTACAGTATTACACAGTATGTACTTACTGTAGAAATATGCTTAATATACAAAACAAATATATGGTATTTACTATATGCAAGTATATTTTCTAAATAACCGTAATATGTGCTTGTTATCAATAATATCATTGTTTTCATGGGAAGTAAGGTGTGAGTATATGTTTATGATAGAGATAGAATGTGTGTAAATATTTGGTATGTGTAGCTTATCCCAGCCTTCTAAAATTCTGAGGACAGACACCTTTGGTGATTTACTTCAAGATACAGAGATAGTCTCAAGCCATCCCAAGGAGCGCGAGCATGCAGTAGCACAAGATGAGAAAGTAAATATCAGGAGTGAAAAGGGGTGGAAAGGGAAATCTTAATTGGGACTGGGAAATAGGGATGGAATGGTGATGACTGATAAAAGCAAAAACAATAAGCAGAAAACCCTCTGCTTTTGGAAATATAAGATTTATTTCAAATTTTCACTAATTTAAACTGTCCCAATGTAGACAGTCACTTACCACTCTCTTTCCCCATTAGACATATATTTATTGAGAACAGGATTTATGAGGATAAAGTCATAAAAGACACACATGACCCTGCTTTTATGAAGCTTACTTCCAGTGGGAATGATACTTCTTAGCACCCAGTCTTAAATCATCTACTTCTCTCCTCAGGCTCTTTATTCCACTGTTTGTTATACTTTGCCCAAGAAAGAGAGTGATAAAAAATATCCTTTACATGACTATGAATAATTTTTATGATTAAATTGAATATCCCTAAATTGTCTAATATCAGTCATTGTCTTTTTGCTATTGAATATAGCTTCATGTGCATTAAAATTAGAGAAATAGAAACATTCAGTGAAATATATTTACTCACATTTCAGCTAATCACTGAGATGCAAAGCTCTCATTTGTAAGCATTGACAAAAATGTTTTCATATTGTCTCTGAGAAAGTTCTATATGAAGATTTAACAAGAGTTTGAATATATTCATTATGAAGGTAGCATAGGATTTTTTGTACCCATTTATGAAAAAAATTGCATTAACAAAATGAGAGATTAGCATAAATTTACTGTCCTACAAAACATTTACACTATTGTAGTTTGTGGTTGTTAATATTTATGGAAGTCATTAATGTAAACATTGGGGAGAAAATACTTTAAATAAAGCAGCATAATGAGAAGCATGATCAATATGTACTACAAAAACATTTTCTTCTGAAAGTTTTATTGGAGCTAAAGGCTTTGATTATCACAGTTGCCCAATTACAAAGCAAGTAGGTATAAAATTCAGAGAATAAAAAATGCTTTATGTACATGTATTTCTTTTTATTTTGCAACATTCCCCTTTTAATTCCCAAGTTAGTGACAAAATTATGGCCACTTTAAAAAAATCTTAGTCTCTGAAACAGGAAAATTTTATCTCAGATTTTAAATACACCTGTGCGTGCTTCCAAGGGAACAAAAACTTCATTTCTGTAAACCTTTCTATAGTTATTTCCATAGTAAGAATTACGAATATTTCCTTTAAATATATTCCAAATGCACCAAACTATACAATAACAAGAAGATGTTATTTGAGAACCTGCTGTTATTACATGTCGTTTTACTTAAAATCCAAGAAAATTATTCATGGTGTTTTGTGAGGACTTATTGTATGTCTATATATGTGTCTACATAAAAGTACTTTCACAATAAAAATAGTCTCTTTGAAGTTAGATAGATTTAGTTTCAAATTCTTGTTTCTTTTGAGTCTACTCATGTGACATTAGGAAATTACTAAATTACTAAAATCTCTCTAGGTCTTATTTTCCTCAAATTAAAATTATTTATGACATTATTAAACTATTAAACTATTAAACTATTTATTGACATTATTATGATGTTTAAATCATCAAAGTATGATTTAAAAGCTTAGTAAAGTGTCTTATACACATAATAAGGGCCTTACTGGGGGCGCAAGGGGTTAAGTGTCAGCCTACGAAGCTATCAGCAACCACTGCAGCAGGAGTTAGATCCCCAGCCCCAGGGAGCTTCCCACATGGTGCAGCAGATCCCTTCTATCTCCCTATTTTCCCCACTCTGTCTCTGGTGAACCCTCTCACCACCCCACACCTCTGATCTATACCCCAGCTTGTATGCATAAATAAATAAATCCTAAAAAAAAATTTAAAAAGTGTCTTACACACACAATAAGATTAAGTCAATATTCATAGGTTTATTGTCAATAACATTTATAGACGTTCACAAGTCTATAGATTTACAGAAAAGGTGAGTAAAGGCAAAGTCTAAGTAAGTAAAATTAAGTAACAATATGGTGTTCAATATGGTGTTTTACTAGTGAACTCTGATTAACATTGTCATTATCAACTGAAAGGTGATCTGTTTGCATATAGAAGGAAGTAAAATGTAAGATACCTTAAAACTAAGGAAATAAAATGCTGTAATTTAAGATGGTAGTATTAAAAGAGGGTGATTCACTGTTGAAACAAATACATGTAGTTTCATTAAGAATTGCTATCCATGTCCTACACATGCTCTATCCCATGCTTTGCTACAAAGTAGGAAGTTGAATGTCTTATTCCTTCTCAACTTCTTACCCACATTGTCTGTACCTATCAAAAAATTGGAACATGTTTCTTCCAGTGCTTAAGTACTAGAACTTAGGACTGTCAGATGCTGGTTTCACTGATCCTTCCTTTATCTTTTATGATCTATTTTTCTAGACCACTTTCAATACCAAAATACCTTGAAAATGAAATGACAAAGTGGTTACAATTAGAAAATAATTTTAAGTCACATATGGCCTTCCAGGGTGATAGTTTATTTCCAACTAACAAAAACTTGCAAAAGTCTATCACCACCATTAATTAACATTTTGTTTAAAGTTGAGGTCAAAGTTAGAGAACTCAAAGGAAAAAAGGGAAAATCACAACTATGAGAAAAAAAAGTTTAACATTTAGGACAGATAATAGGTTTATGTAATTAAAAAATCCTACAGCATCATTGTCTAACAGAATGGACAATGATAGGAAGTTTCAGTTATGGCTGTGCAAAACAGTAGCTATTAATGGTGATTAATCATTTAAAGTGTGGTTTGTTTGACCAAGGGCCGGATATTTAATTTAACATAATATAAATGGATTTAATTTAAATAACCAAATTGGTGAATGATGACTGTATTAAACATCACAGGTCTAGAGAATCACTTAAAATCTCCTAGAATTAAAAGGAACATTGGTAGATACAATATCAATAATTTTTATGTCTTTCCATACACCATTAAGCAATTGAAATTAAAATTGGAAAATACTTTCACTAGTGCATTAGCAGATCCAAAAGTTATTATAAACTGTGTAAAATGAAAAATTCCCTAAAACTACTGAAAAATTTAAAATATAGCTGTGAATTTTGAGAAAGATATTTGAATAAATAAAATGTGTATTTTGGATGAAAATATTTAATATTATAAATCTAAAAGTTCCTCCTAAACTAATTTATGGGTTTAAGATTATTTTAGTAAAACTACAATAGGATCTATATTGGGACTTAATTTTTTAAATTAATTTAACGTAGATCTGTACCTTGTGTTATACTATACCATTCTCTACAGTGAAGTTGACTGAAAATGGATCTACTAAACTTGCACAGGTTTTACATCGAGTATCTTAGGAAATTCTTAGTTTACAAAGGGAGTAGAATTTTTTGTTTTCATAAAAGTAATGATCTGGTGTGAAGGATAACAGATTCAAACTCAGGAGGAAGATAGGACAGATTTTACAATGCAATGCTTTAAGATTCAGGGATTTCAATGTAGAGCCTAGGGAACACACACCTGGCTGGGAACTTCCATCTTATATTTTTATCTATTCCCTTGGAATTTTAAACATTCTTGAGGGAATTAATAGATACCTGCTTGGAGCAGGCATTGCCTGCTATGACTGAGGGCAGACTTTTACCTGAAAAAGCTCTTAGACTTAGAGGATTGTATTCTCCAGATTTTCCAGATCAGTTATTGTTCAAATGTCATTAGGTTAACACAGAAGATAGAATCTTTGCCTTTAGCCTTAAGAGGTTCATGAGCTGGGGCCTCCCTGGTGGCGCAGCGGTTGAGCGCTGTGCTATGGAGCTGTCGGCAGCGACGGGAGTTCGACACCCGGCCGGGGAGAATCCCACATGGTGTGGCAGACCCCTCCTGCCTCGCCCGCTGCTCCCCTCAGCAGTGTACTTCTGATCTGCCTGTTCTGCTCCCCACTCTGTCTCTGGTGAACCCTCTTGCCGCCCCACGCCTCTGGCCTGTATCCCAGCTTGTATGTATAAATAAATAAATCTTAAAAAAAAAAAGAGGTTCATAAGCATAGAGTTGGGGTTGGGTATTGGGAAGAAGTGCAACTATGCATTTTTAGTTTCCTTTATAAGTTCAGCCAGTGAATTAACTTCTTTACTTTCGTTCGAAATTGAGATTTCAGCAGTTATTCCTTGATCATTCTTATTCTTATAATTATTTTATCTATATAATAGCCAATCGTCTTATCTTACTAGAAAACACCTTTTTTTCCCTCAGATTTGCTCAACTATAAACTATTTTCTCCTGATTTTTCAGTGGTTGCACAAAGGACTTCACCCTAAGGATATACTCTTGTTAGGGTAGAATCACAAGAAAACCAAGAACCCTCGCCACTGTGGGGAAAAACAGATACAAGGACTACTGAAACAGGTTAACCAGCTATGATGTTTGGCCTTTGGAATGGCAAGGAAACTTTCATTTGTTTGCCTACTGCACACTTAGGTGGGGGTCAGCTGCTATTGTTACCCACTCAAGAGTTGAAATTAAATGGAGGGCAAGAACGAGTTTCCAGGCTACTCAGTATCTTGGGGAAAGATAGAGTAAATTTCACATCCCAAGGACAAAGGGTTAAAAAGAACTAGTCATGGTTCTAGTCATGTAGGTGTTGGTTCAATGGCAGAGGAAAGTGGAATAAAAGGCAAAATAATGCAGAATTGTTAAAGTTATCCTGTTATGAAGACCTTGAAAACTTCATGGCAACTTCATAGTTTTGCTGTTGTCTGAGGTCCACCCACACTGAGTAGCTGGACTTAGTTCTAGCAAAAATAATACTAGATAAAAAGAACTGATGGGCTAAAGATACTGCAGGCCAAAGTCACTGCTTTCATCTTGGGGGTAATGGGACTAAGCCTATATAGAATTCCTAGAGGGAAGATCTTGATAAATATTAGTAGTAAAAGGAATATAAAGGAAAAGAATTAGCATTTCAAATGTACCATAACTAGGGACTTAAACTACATTAGTTCATTAAATATTAGCAAAAGCTGAGTAAGTATTATCATTTCATATTAAAATTGCTATGACAAGACTCAGGATTTAGCTTGTGGAATAACTATTATTTGGGGCTTGGTATGTCATTGTTTTAAAATATATGCTTTTGCCCCCATGCTATGATGCATCCCCAAACCATGTTATATTGAGAAGGACCAAAAGTAATATTACCACATACCTCCACATCTCTGTCATTTGACTAAAGAGATTTGGTAGATAGATTAATGGAAAGAAAGCCTTTTGTGCTTTATGGAATTATAATGGCTAGATTACTGAGCCATTTTTATAGACATCTAGATGTAGAGCACACTCATCTGTATTACATGCCCTTTAGAGAATTCAGAGGGACAGCTTTTTTGTCATCAGGGTGGGAGAAAAGCTGGATAAATGCACAGATTGGCCTATAAACCTGTCCCCTTAAAAGTGTAAGATATACTTATGGAATTAGGATTGAGCCTGTAGCTATGAAGAAAAAGATCAAAACTCAAAGGTCCTTGAAAGGAAGCTTAAGAATCTAAGTTACAGTAAAACTATGCATGGCTCTTTGAAGGTCTTAAGCTGCAGAATAGTGTCCGATAAGAAGTGTGAAATAGGGACTACCAGAAACACACAAGATTAAAATGCCAGTTACAGGAACAAATGACTTAAAAAGGGATTAAATCAAGATACAAAGGACAGAGGGATTTGTGTATGGCTCAGGTTGTTGGTGAAAGTTATGAAAGCTGTTTTTTTTTTTTCCACTAATCTGTCAGCCTGGATGTAGTTTAGGCTATTATGGTAAACTGGATACTAATAATCACTGTTTGTTTGAGCTTTCAGATTAGATGTTAGTGGATATTTTCCATATCAGTAAATTCCAGACCCATTCCTTTGTCATTCTGAAAACAGGTTGGAATTGGATAAACTTTCTTTATTTGCTGTTTTGTTAAATATTTACATAAATATTTGCCAAAAATATTGGAGGAAAATGCAAATCGAATCGAGACTATCAGACTACAGAATAAAAGTGATAAAAAATCACTCCTTCATGCAAATAATATTTATGGAGTACTATGTATTAAGCACTAGAGTAATTGCTAGGCAACAATGGCCAATGCCGTGTCAATCTTATAGTCTAGTTTTATCAAGTAACCGTGTATGTAAATATAAGACTGCAACTATGGCAAGAGTAATAAAGAAGAGATTGCTAATACATATAAAGAACATTTAAAATTGACCTTCAGGTGATCAGGGAAATTTTCCTAAGGAAATGATTTTTGTTCTTAAATCTTTTGAAGAATGAGTAGGAGTAGGTGTTAAATAGGAGAAAAGGATGAGAAAGGTTCTCCCATAAAAAGACATAGTATTTGCAAAGCTTTCTGAGGCAATAGGGATCAAAATGAATTTATGAAACTTAAAGAAGGAGTAAATCAGATAAATCAAAAGGTTGGAGAACTTGTTCTGAAAAGAGACTAGAAAATAAGACACAGAGCATACAGGGTTATATTTTGAGCTATACCACCCAACATGGTTGTCACTAACTGATATATTTATTGAATTTTGATTTAAAGTAATTTAGAATGCATAAAATTAGGAATTTAGTTTTTCAGTAGCCATAATCATGTGCTCATTTGCCACTTGTGGCTAGTGGTTACCAAATTGAAAAATTCAGAAAAGGTTTACATTATTACATAAATTTCTCCTGGGTAGCACAGTGTACTAAATTAGTATAGCTTTATCGTAAGAGTAATGAGAAGGATTCTTCAACATTGAAGTATGCAGTGATACCATCAGTGTTTATATTGATGGTTATAGAATGGAGACCAATTTGGCTAGGTAAAAAGCAAACTGTATTTAACTAGACTATTTAGAAAGCTATGTTATGGTCTCTAAGAAAGAAGTTATGATGGATGGAAATGAGAGAAATGGAAAGAGTTGTACTAATTTAGGAACTAAAATAGATCTTCATGGATTAAATTTGGGATTTGAAATTGGGATTAGAAATTTGGCTTTCTAAAAGTTTCTGGATAGTTGTGTCATTCAGTAATAGGAGGGCCACTGGAATAGAATCAGATTTGTTCAGCAGAATGCTTTCTTTGAGGTACCTGGACAATTAAGGATTTCAAGAAACAAGTAAATAAAAACCTTCTTTCCCTCCCTTTCTTACTTATCAGCCACCTCACAACTTCTTCCTTTAAACAGACTATTCAGCTCAGAGAAGGTTTTGAGATGCATAGTAGCATCAAATTTTGATGTAACAGTGCTGAATGGAACACCGGAGATCCCATGAAGTGCCATCATTTTCTGGAGATAAAGACCAAATACTGGAGAATTTTCATTATTCAGTGGTTAATG
Source organism: Scalopus aquaticus (assembly GCA_004024925.1). Taxonomy (NCBI): domain Eukaryota; kingdom Metazoa; phylum Chordata; class Mammalia; order Eulipotyphla; family Talpidae; genus Scalopus; species Scalopus aquaticus. The sequence goes on along the minus strand of PVIJ01002554.1, from coordinate 100,672 downwards.
GCAAAGACAATTCTGCTTTTGCATACCTTTTTTCTACTTCCACCGTGTTACTTGCCCAGGGTGAGAAAGTAAATCTTTTCTGGTTTAAAACTTTTGCACTAAGCAGTTGTAGGAAAAATATCTGTGGAATTGCCTAGCCCAGAGGCAAGCAGTGTAGAACTCTGTTTGATAATGACAGAGAGAAAGATGCTCACTAGGTTTCCTGGCACAACTTTAAAGGCATAATTCTTCAACATTTCCTAATACTATAGCAGTATATTTTGATGGTATCTGTGAGCTGCTCAGAGAATTTCAAAACAGTTTTAAATTTCCTTAACCACAAAGAGCTTGTCAAAGAATGCTGAACAGCTATGAAAATGTGAAAACAAACACTCTTGGTGAATACAAAAAGCTTGCCGATTTGGAACAGGTCTCAAAAGACAAATTCTGACATTTCTTGTTTGAGATAATGTACTTTCTGTTGTTTCATTCTGTTCCCTCATTCTCTTGCTTTATTGTTTCTGTTTAGATATACTCTAAATTTCTGTCGAATCCTGATATTTTGTTAGTGTCAGAGCAATGTGGTTTACTTACTCGAATAACTAATTCATTACAAATATAATTGAGGAATGTTAATCACATATAAAATAATTTTTTGCAAATTTCTTTTAAAGAGGGAAGTCTATAGTTAAAATCATCATTTTCACTTTAAAATATCTTGGCTTTTTATTCCACATCTTTATAGTTAATAGAATCCACATTAAGTATTACAAAATTAGAATAATCATTTCACTTCATTTTTATAAATATTCAAAGCATTTGGCATTTGTTCTAAATAATCAGTTTAACAATCTGGTGACTTACAAAACATTGTTACTCTTTCAAACACCGGAAAGATAAAATGTTAGCAAAGTGAGTTTGCAGTATCTGACAAGAAATTAGTTAATGAAAACTAAATGAGTTAATGGTTCCTGTTGAATATTAGCCAGTTAAGCATAACTCTATAAATACATATTATTGTGTCAATATTATAAATACATACATGTCACTTGCAACTAAATATTCTCCAATCATAAATATTTTCTTACATATAGCATTTTGGAAATGAATTATCAATGTCACTACTAAAATGATTGAAAGTCAGCTGTATTTTTTTGTTGTTAACAAACTACGGTTCATACCCAGTCATTTTATCTGTAGCAAATATTGAGGCTAGAGCTCACTGTTCTGTTCTAACTACTATACTAAAAGATAACTAAAAATTAGGAAAGATTGAAAAATGTAATTTTAACTTTAACAAGATAGGTAAATGTAGAAGTGATTATTCTTATTTTGAGCCAAATGTTCTTAGTAGACATTACAGATGACAAAAAAAAAAAAAAAAAAGATTCAAGTCTTGGGGTATAAGATAACTGTTATTTTAGTTTTATATTTTCTAATTTTGATGTAAATGAGAAAAAATATATAGTCATGGAAGTCACTTACTATTATATCAATTTTATACAGACTTGACCTTGTACAAAGAAACATGCTTTGAACAGTAGAAACGTACCCAGCTAAGTAATATACATTAGTCATTAACATTAACTCAATTTTCAGATAAATAATAAATCTCTTCTGATTTTATAGCTGGGAATTAATCCAGTAGAGTGGTTATCATCAACTCCAAGCCTTTTGGGGTTTTTAATTGTTCTATTCAAATGAAAAGCTTTATGCCAGCTTTTGTTACCACCCAATTAATTCTCAGAACCAATTAAGATAAAATCATACATAATAATCTCCTAGTTATTACTAAGTATATAAAATTTGCCTCCATTACTTACTTCTTTTGACCTACCATTGACAACTCCTGATTAGTGGAGCTCCAGTGCTCTTTGCTTTTTTGCTTATTAGCATTAATGGACATTTGGAAAAAGACACCCACTTCAATTTGCTAATTCAAAAAGACATTACACATTCTCTATAATTTGAATAGCCTTGTAATTGTTTGTCTCTGAGTTCCTGACTTTACATTACTTGTTTTTTAATATCGTTTCTGCTTGGAAACAACATGGTACTAATATAATGTGATGTAATTAATCTGGCTGTTGGTGAGTTATCACTCTCTTTCATATAAATCTTCTGAGAATAAAAAACCTAAATATTAGAAGTGGCCTTTTAATTTAAATTTCTAAAATCAGTACAAGTTATTTTTCTGATTAATTTTAATTTGGGCAATTTATTATTTTATGATACTATGTATAATATAATTTTATTAGTTATAATTAATTGTACTTAAACTCCAGATAACATTGTATGCATTTTCAACAATCATTCAAGTAACTTTATTATATAGTATTCACGAAGTGTTTTAAATTACATTTGATTATTTTTCTTCTATTATTTTTCTTCTATTATTTTTCTTCTATCAAATTACATTTGATTATTTTTCTTCTATAAGCAAAATTTATTTTTTAAAGTATTTTTTGGTTCATCTCAAACTTTTTAAAAATTTATTTTTAATTGAGGTAATATTAGGATACATTCATCAGGTATTATCACCATAGTATACCACCACCAACTCACCCATAGTCCACCACCATACACCATTGTGCTTGCTTTCCTCATTTTTCTTATCCCACCCTCATTCCCTGGCCACCTTGGTGCTTCAGTTCTGTAGTCAGGTATCAAGCGATAGTTTTTTTTAAGCTTGTCTTTATCTGACTATTAGTTTAAGTACTTTACATTCCACGTATTAGTGACACCATTCAGGAATCTTTCTCTTTCAGACTTATTTCACTTAGCACTATCCCTTCAAGTTCCATCCATGTGATGCAAATGAAATGAGTTTATTTTTTTGATCATAGAGTAATATTCCATTGTGTATATATACCATATCTTCTTGATTTACTCATCAGCACTTTGATTGTTTCTGTAATTTAGCTATAGTGAATAGCACTGCAGTAAACATGGGAGTGCAAGTTTCCTTTTGAAATAGTGTTTTTGAATTTTGGGGATAAATGCCTAGGAGTAGAATTACTGGATCAAATGGCAGAATGATTTGAGACACCCCATACTGCTTTCCATAGGGTCTGGAACAGTTTAATTCCCACCAGCAATGTAGAAGGGTTCGCTTTATTCCACTTTCTCAGCACTTGTTTCTGGTCTTTTCAATATAGGTCATTCTTACAGGGGTATCTCATTGTGGTCTTGATTTGCATTTTATAATAATAAATGATTGTGAACATTTTTTCATGTGTCTGTTGGTCATTTGAATGTCATTTTTGGAGAAGTGTCTATTTAGTTCTTTTGCCCATATTTTTGATTATTTGCTTTGTTTTTTGTAGAGTTTTGTGAGTTCTTTTGTCTATCTTTGATATCAGTTCTTTGTCAGATATTTGTCTGGTATGCAAATATTTTCTCCCACTCAGTAGGGTGTCTTTTTGTTTTAATTTTGTTTTCTTTCACTATACTGAAGCTATACACATAAGCCTGCATTATATAAATTTAAATTTACTACAATAGAATTGTGAAATTTAGTACCAAGATATTTTTGCCATTTGGATTTAAAAATAGTCTAGTTTATGTCAGGAAACTAACAGCATTCAAATGTATTTTTATGTTTCATCTATATAAATGAATCAGTGTTTAGAGAAGTATCTATTTTAAAGTTGAAAAAGTTAATAAATTGATGTTCATGCAATACTCTGGGGTAAATGATAAATTTATTAGCCAGTTGAAATTAATTTGTCTGCAAAAACATTGGAAATGGTGATAAATTAATTCATTTCGTACCCATCTTTATAATGTTTCACTAATGGGATATTTCTGCATTCCTATTAGTTGTGCATATAAGATAGCACACATATAGCCCATATATCTAATCTACTTTTCTTATGGCAGTAATAATAGTCTACTAGCGAAGTGGTTTCCAACCATGATTTTAATAGGTAGTGGTGGGGAGGCATTTCTTTAATTTTATAAAAATGTTGGTTCATGATAGATTGTGAGAGGATTGTTAAGTGAAATAATTAAAGTTTACTTTCAAAATGTCTTCTTTGAAGCTATCACATATTTGCCTCATTTTGTATATAATGTTTCCATAATTAGCAATAAAAATATTTGTCAATCGAAAGGTGATGAAAAACTGCAGTTTGTGTTTAAACTCTGTAATTTAAATACCACGGGTAAAATTTGATTAGATTTGGTTGTGTCTTGGGTACTGATCATGCAAGGATTGAAAATCCATGCAGCAAAGTTCATCATGAAATTAGTCAAGTGTTGGGAGGATGGCAAAATTACTCAGTCTTGATAATTTATAGTGTATAAGATTAAAGAATAGGTTGAAATAACAGATATACAAATGAAAGGTAGCCTCTCTCTTCTCACAAATTATAAAAGAAAGACATTTGTTTAAAAATGAAGAATTTGGTATCAAAGAAGCTGAGAATGGTAGGGGAGTTATTTATTGTATAAATTATGGATTTTTGGTAATCTTAATCTCAGGTAATAAACTACTTTCTTAGTATTATGCAAATGCTGGTATATATTTTAAATATGCCTATTCTGCTAAACTAGTGATTTCATATCAATTGGATAAATGAGACTAAATGAGTCAGACTGTCCTGTTTTTCACTGAAACTCCAGCTGCCCTCAAATAAAATCTTGAATTGGTAATCAGGAAGTTTAAATAATTTTAAAGAAATTCACACATCATTTCTTAACATGAGATAAAGATAAATACAAAATAGAATGTCGGGGCCTCCCTGGTGGCACAGCAGTTGAGCGCTGCGCTGTGGAGCTGTCAGCAGAGGTGACTCGAGTTCGACGCCCAGCCAGGGAGAATCCCATATGGTGCGGCAGACCTCTCCTGCCTCGCCCGCTGCTCCCCTCAGCAGTGTATTTTTTTTTTTAAGATTTATTTTTTATTTATACATACAAGCTGGGGTACAGGCCAGAGGTGTCAGCAGTGTATTTCTGATCTGCCTGTTATCCTTCCCGCTCTGTCTGTGGTGAACCCTCTCACTGCCCCACGCCTCTGGCCTGTACCCCAGCTTGTATGTAAAAATAAATATTAAAAAAAATAGAATGTCAACAATATCAACAGAAACACAAACATAACCCAATTTGAAACAGTTGGGAATGCATTATGAAAGAGTAATCTAGAAACTTAAATTGTTAGGGAACACAGTTAGTACAGTGACTTTTATTTAGATCTGATTTAACATGAATCAAGTTAGAAGAAGAAGCATCTTTTTGAGTAAACTCAAAACTATTTTCTTACCTGGAAACATTTCACCTACAAAGGCATTAATACATTTTTTAAGAATTTTTTTTTATAACCCTGAGGCTTTGTTTCCTCTATAGAGTAAACACATACACACGTTCATCAATAGTTGCTGGTTTTCAAAGTTTTCTTATTCAGCATTGGAAGTATCTCTTTGTATAAAGTTTGGTTTCTTAGTTTGATACTTTATTGACTCTAGTTACCTACAGGAGCCTAAGAATTCAATACTCAAGAGATGTTGAAAAAGGGGCATCCCTCTCGAAATGTTACTTTACCTGCATAACAGAATTATGAACATTAAAATGATAAAGTATATTTAATGAGTTTCTGACTGTGTATATGTTTGTTAGATGATTTTCCTGTGCTAACATAAAGTTTAAAATTTCCAACTCTCTTTATACCCAACTGGCAGACATGAGAGCTGAGAAATGGCTGAATGTTTTTGAGAATTAGCAATAGTGTATTCAACACCACACTTTGGGAAAATTAACTACAGAATCATTCATTAAATAAACATTCACTGTGTATCTACCAGTGTCCAGAACTGCTTCTATGTGAGATGGATGAGAATAGTTACTATGTTGATTCAATTCTGTACTCCAGAATTTTAACAGACCTAATGACCAGAAGTGGATCCTGACACAGGCAAGGATCTGATCTTGAAGGAATGTTTTTTTATCCCTCATAAGCATTCTTCCAGTACCTTCTCTCTCATCCCTTTACAGTGATGGTACATATCTTCTAGAAGTTTTCATAGTTACCAAATATTTTGATTCACAGAACTTGTCGTAGAATTTGTACATTGGTGTAATTCCTTTATTAATCTCTGGCTTTCTCACTAGACTGAGGGCACGGTACATATTTACTTTACTCAGCAAATACTTTTCAATCAGTTATTATTCCATAATAGTATATATTATTTTAATGAATAATTGCCAGTTGAACCAATATAAGAATTAATGATCATTAAAGGGAATAAGACAAGTAAAACATTTCAATGTATGCAAAAAATTATTGAATAAAAATAAGTTTACATTTGGACTCATTTTTACATTGGAATATAAGTTCAATATATATGTATACATATATATTATATATATAATTTGAAACTTTTATTTGGAAAATGAAGAATAAGGCCATATTGAAATGCCAAGAACTCTTCATCCTTACCCTGACTTTGTTATTTATTTGATTATACTTTAGATAACGTTAATCAGCCTATCTAGGATTTCATCATAAGGAAAAAATAATAGAGCTCTGTGAGATTCTAATTAAATTCAATAGATGGTTTTAAGAAATTTCTCTGAAAAGTTTGTTTGAGGTTACCACATAGAGGCCAAAGAAAGGATGAAATAAAATACCATATACTATGCAATAAAAAATCAATTTTGTTAACCTTAAATCTATTACTCAGAGTACTCAGAAAATCTTATTAAAATATTGCTACCGAAGCCTAAGGGAAGATTTCCTTTAAAAATTCATTTACTAACAGCCTGTCCTGATAGGGTAACACAATAAAAATGTTTCCTGGGAATTCGGCTTGGAGTAAATTGAAATACAGTCTTGCCTCTTCATCAATAGCTCTGTGACTGGGGAATGAAAAGAGGCTAAAGACTTGAGAATTTATATTTCCTCCAGATCTCAGGTTATGTATTCATCTTTATTTTAGAGAGAACAAGATTTTCTCTTTCAAGTAAATGGAGAAATGAAACTCTTTGGATTGTATGATCATGTAATTATACTTGAGAAGGCTGATTACCTTATTGTCCCGTCAATGAGTTCAAATTCAATATTCTCTGTATATAAAATATTTAATGTTTTTATGACAAAATATTAGGGACTCAGGCTACCAACCACTAGTTGGTACTTAATGAGAATTTGATGATAATGGTACTAACCTCACAGATTTGCTTTGAATATCTGTGTGCTGTTATCAGCACTTAACAATACTATCCACAATATATTTTACCATTTCTATTGCTCTCAGATAATTAAAAAAAAAACACAAAAACTGTGTCATCTAAAGCCTCAAAATATATGTGGGTCTATTTAACACTAGGAAAATCATAATTTCAAAATAACAACTAATAAGCTAAAATAATGTCACAAGGCAAATACATTTAGTTGCCAGATAAACTGACCTTTTAAGTATTGTTGTAGGAGAACAGAGGATAAAATGATCAGTCAGTATGAGATAATAACTGAATATTTTTCTAAAGAAGATCAGCTTTGATACTGGTAAAAATTAGGAAAATGGTAAATACTGGTCCTTCTTCAGCTAGAAATTCCTGACAGTTATTTGCTTATAAATATATTTAGTGTGTTCCAAGAATATGAGGACAATCATATGAATAGATAAGAGCATACAAATGTATGATGAAAATATGTTCTAGAGGAATATTCTTAATAAATTGTTTCATAAAAAGTCAAATTCCATTTTTCTATGGGTTAACATTGGAAAGCTATTCCTCTGTAATACCTACCAATGCTGAAATACCATTGTTGGGCAATCACTCAGCCACCCAGGAAGACGATGAAGTACATGAGTAAGAAAGACAAAAAACTCATGATGACATTTCATGATTAGTGAAACCTGTTGAATTGTGCTTTCTTTTGCTCCAAAGCTTCAACCTCTATTTCAGAAATCATACTCACTGGAGTGAGAGAGCAGGGCTGAATCAAATATAGGAACTGTTTCCTCCTTCTGTGGGTTAGCCTGCTATGAAAGGTGCCTGCTCTGGGTTTTCATAGACTTGAACAGTCCAGCTGCAGCTGCACCCACATACAAGAAACATAGGAGAAATAGAGGTCCTGGATTAGACTGGGTTCTGAGTGCTGGGAGCATCTCCTAGGTGGAAGGACAGAGCTGTCTTCTCTCTCATCAAATATCTCCCCAAACATTTGGCAATTGGTCTTGCTATCAGGACTTTAGAATCTACTAAGCCTTCTCTTTCATAACTTCTATGGAGCAGTGTTTAGAATGAAGTGGAGGGATCTTCCCCTAAGAACTATCTTGTCCTAGCAAGAAGACAACCATTAAAATAACCAGTCTCTTATGTGGCCAAAACATGTATGAACTCAACTTTAATGACCATGAAGAACATATTTAGGATATATTTAGGACATGTTGTTTGGGAAAAACTGAATTAGAGGATGCTGGCATTATACAAAGGGCTAAATATAAGGGCATCCAGATTACAAGTAGCCTGAATACATTTAATAGCAGTTTATTTTAGAAGTTACTTCCAAAAATTACAATTTGTAAGTCATCTTTTCGAAAGTTACGCTACTGAATACAAGCTCAAACTTTCAGTATGAAATGAAGAAAATGACATGTTTATGAATTCTCTAGAAAGTCATTATTCTTTGAATATTAATCTTGATTTCCCCCACTATGGACAGTATCTTTCTGTGAAATTATCAAATCTACCACTGGTAGATGGAAACCCTGAACATAGGAGTACAAAAAAACTGCCAAAATTTTGAGGAGGAAAAAAATATGTGCCTAGGAGAAATTAATTGCACTGTTTATGCTGTTGATAACAGTGGCAAGAAAAAGATACCACTTTCATCATTTATTCAAACCTGCCAAAACAGCATTGGAGATATTGATAAAAAAATAACTACATTTGCAATTTAAATAACAAAATATTTCATTTTTAGCTGTTCTCTTATTTCTTAAGTAAATTCATTCCTCTTTTCAGCGTGGCTGGGCTGATCACTCACCTTCATAAAATACTGTTTAGAATGATTTAAAGGCACTTCCTTAAAACAGAAAAAAGACAAATGGAATTTTTTAAAAGCCCACATACATATGTTTGACATGACATTCTCCACTGAAATTTATTATGAAGTTGTTTCAAATTCTAAACATTAGAATTTGGAAATATGAAAGGACAGAGGAAGAATTTCACTTACCATGAGGAATTTGACTTACAATATAAAATGGGATGTCTCTCCTGTAGAAGTTTTCATGGGTTTCATTTTAATTAACCTACATTCATTTTCAGTGTTGTATTATTCAGTTTTACTTTATGGTGCCATTTAGACAGTAAACTTCCATACATCTGCAGAGACTGATAACAATGAGTTTAATTTAAATTGAAACTATCAGTACAACTTAAAGATATCAGTGCTACTAAGAACATTTGTTACAATAGCATATATCAGTGCTTTTATTTTTCAAGAAGACTATAAAAATATTGAAGGTCATGCTTAGAATTTTTATCCTATTTTTAAAACCAGCTGTTCATTTATATTAAGATTTGGACCTCATTAAGAAAGTATAGGCAGTTTTTCTTGATTCTTAACTAACAATTTGTTGCAGCTTAGTAGGACTAGACTAATCCTTATTTAAGCCTCTGTGATTATTTGGAATTATTAAGAGTTTAATATTTTGCTTTTATTGAAAAATAGTGATTTTAATATTGTCTTACATACAGCATCATTTCAATGAGTTTGGACAGTAAAAAATATATTCTAAGGACTTAATGAAACAAAGGGAACATATTTTCAAGCAAAATTGAGGGACAAAAAGCAAATAAATGAAGCCAGGAAATGCCTTATGAGGAAAAACTTACTGATTGTGGCTTCACTGCTTACAACTTCCCTTCACATTTGTTTAGATTTTTAGACTACCTTGAAGTTACCTAAGATCTCACCTGATAATGCAACATATATATTTGCTTCCTCTGAATTCCTGTTCCTTATGACTTCAAGTATATTATTGATTCAAACTCTCTTAAACCTTCTTCAAATTTCCTCTATTCCAATATAGTCAAGGAATATACTTTTTCACTCTCCTAGTCCTGACAGTGGCTCCATCAGATTTGGAAAAAAATATGTGAAGTCACTGGATTTTAATCTGTAAATTTATTGCCTACAAATTAAAGTAAAATATTACCAGAGAGTGATGTATGGAAAACGCTCCAATAACCTAGGAAATAGTATCTCAGTAAATAAGCTAATAATAAATTTCAAGTCATCTTGTTAACCAAAACACATGCACAAATAAGAATATTAACCAAAACACACAAAGAAATACATTGTTTTATGCATAAAATTAGAAATGTTTTAGTATTCATTCATTAAAAAGATATTTATGGAGTATCCATTATGTTCTAATCATTATTTTTGATGTTGAGGTGTATTAGTTTGTGTATGTGAAAGTACTAGAGAGAAAAATAAAGTAGTATAAGGTACAAAGGAAAATTGAGAAGTTGGATTTTAAGTAAGGTACTCATTTCTGCACAGATTCAGCCAGTAATCAGGTTGTTGTTGAAGACACACAATGAAAAATGGGAGAAAGAAAACTAAGCAACATATGTAGAACTATGGGTAAAGCAAAGGATGAAGAGTAGAGGCTCAGACTTACTTGCTAAGAAGGCACTATCAGCTAAGCAAGAACTCAAGATTAGAATAAATGGAAAGTGTGTGGCTCTTTTAAGTCAGACTTACATATCTTCCTCTCAGTGCTGATAATTTTTGATCTCTATTCCATTGTCTTCTGTCATTTAAAATTTGAGATGGAAAAATGTTTAAGTGTACACCCCAATGAGTTCTTACATACAATTCTTAATTAAATGAAAGGGGGTTGATTAGTAACAACATATAATTTTCCCAGTACCCCAAAAATTTCATCATATCTTTCCAGAAATATGCAGTTCATATTCTAAACAGTCAGTCAATTTGCCTGTTGTTAAATTTCATATAAAATGAATTATATTAATATATACTCCTCTCATTCTGATCTGTTCATGCAGTATAATATATCTAAGATCTATCCTATTGCTATTTTATCTTGCTCTTTTAGTAAGGTATACTGTGCCATTGTGCAAATAACATGGTTTATTTATTCCATTTATTATTGAAAGGCATTTGATTTCTTTCCAAGTTTGGGTTATTATGGATAATACCTGTGATCAACATCCTCATACAAATCTTTTGATGAATATAAGCAGCCATTTCTGTTGGGTATATGCCCAGGTATAGAACTGCTGAGTCAAAGAATTAGCATATATTTGGTTTTAGTAGATATTGCTAGTTTTACAAGATGGTTGTATAAATATGTACTGTACTCCTGCCAACAGTGTATGAGAGTTTGAACTGCAACAGTATTTTTTGTTGTCCATCTGTTTAACTTTAGCCATTCCGTGGTAGAATATCTGTCATTTTAGTTTGCATTTCTCTGAGGACAAATGATGTTAAGCATCTTTTTATATGTATGCCAGCTTACCCCTTCCCAATGGAAATTATAGACCCATTTTCTACTTTCCCTTAGACTCTTTGATTGTGGACAGGAAGTGAACAGAATGCAACAGTGATGACATAGTGGATTATAACTGATTTAAAAAATATTGAAAGTGGAATAATTCCCTCACATCATGGTTTGGGGTTCAAGTAATACACATTCCAAAGTCAACTTCTGCCACTGATCGTCTGTGAACTTAACGACAGTTTTTCTTTTTTTTTTTTAAACACAAAATTTTAGTAGTAAGCTGATTGGGAATAATATAATACCAGTTTTTAGGGGGTTTGCTAAATGATTGAAGAAAATCTAGGCACTATAGCTATATAGTTGTCATGTGGATAAGTCATGTACTTCAATAATACATGACTATTTAAATAGATCACAATGTAGTCAGTAGTTCAGTTTTACTTCAAAACTAAAATGGCTACAAGTTTTCTTTGAATTAATGATCTGTAGTGGTGATGTAGTATAGGTGTAGATTTTTCATGTTGCAGAACTGAAACTTTATAAATTTTATAATATTACTTCAATAATAGATAAATAAAAATAAAATTATATTACATAGTGTTAAGGGAAATTTATATTGTACTTTAAAGATGTAGCAGCACAAGGGAGGAGGTTGGGTAGCATTAATAATAAAATCTATGCAATGAAAGAGTATATATTCATGGACGCTGGAAAAGCACATTTTATGCATTTATTAGAAAATGAAATTATTTCAGTGCTCTCTAAAGGATCAGTGTATCTAAACCTTAGCAAGCCAGGCAGAAAGTGGAGGTAGATAAAGTTGGATTAGATAATGGAGGACTTTTGTCCTGGTAAGGACTTTGAATTCTATTTCAGCTGTAGAAATCATTTAATGGCTTTTAAAGTAGGTGAGTGGCATGAAGTCACACTCTTAAGAGATTCTTTTGGCAACTTGAGAAAAGTAGGTAAGTTGCTATTGCCATTGTCTGAGTAAATGATACATGTATAAGAAATATGGACAAAAAAAATATTGAGTTAGGTTTTGACTATAAAAACAGAAGTGCATGCTGCAAATTTGGACACGAATAAGGAGGTGATAATGAAAGAAATGATGGGGAAAATGAAGGAAACAATTATAATACTAAATTTTGTTATCCTCACATAGGTATAGGTTACTATTAATTGCTGAGATGGCTAATTATGAGGGTGGGGGAAATTAGTAGGTAGAGTAATTTAAAAAAATAACTTTAAGGTTTTAGGATTTGTTTAAGTAAGGATATGAAATAAGCAGTTAAATATACCTTTTGGCAATCCGGAAAAGATCTCTGGACAGCGGTCAATTTGAAAATCATGAACCAACCATGGTGTTTCAAGTTAAGGGACTATTTGATACTAGTTGATAAACACTGTGTTATACCTATTATATTTATTACCTTGCAAAATTCTTATTTTTATCATACTTGCTATATTTATGTCCCCATTGTTGCAATATAAAAAATTAGATATAATGGGGGTACTCAATCTGTCTTTTGTGAGAATATCAGATAATACAACCCACTGACTTTAACTACATATAAAATATGAAGTAAGATAAATATGGCTTTATGTGAGAATAGATGTAGTATCTCAATAATGTCATCAAGAATATATCAGCTCTTCATATTCTGCTTTTTAAATACTGACTTCATCCTTATCTTGACTTACCTTGAAATTGTCTTTCATTGTTTGTATCTGAGACGAGAGGGAGTATCTTCATCTAGTTCTCACCTCAAAATCCTGAAATTAACTTCTATTCAGCTTACTTAAATCAATCATATATACCTTTAAATCCATATCTTTCCCTGGACTTCAGGAAGACTCAAGGATAGTGAAGAGAAAGATGTCTGCCGGCAGGGATGCTAAGCTTCCTAGGAAGTATTTACTGAAGCTGCAAGTCAAGTCAGATGTGGGTGAGGTGATGGGACATGGAGTTCCCGAGATAGTTTTCTTGAGTGATGGGAGAAAATTGGAGGAAAAAAGGATAGGACAGGACATAAAGCCAACAGTTACGGCCAGACTTATAAATACATGTAAATTCTCTTCATTTTTTAAAAGTGGACTATAAATTTCCTAAGTTTTCTAACAACCAATGTGAAAATGAAAATATAATCAGTTCCACAGTTATAGGAATTAATCAAAAGATGAAATGAAGCGGATAACAATTGTAAGTATTGAGTATTGTACACTCAAGATGCAGCTAAATGAAGAGGCTGTATAATGTAAAGACACCCTCAACACTGTCTTTAAAAATCTTTATTCATAGATTACATACTAGTTCCTTGTACTGGCAGTGGCATTACACTAAAATTCAACTTGAAATAAGTCCACATAGCAGTTTACTGGAGATCATAATTGATCTGGAGATATTATTTATGTAATAGGTGAAGAAATGGATAGGCAGAAAGTCTTTAGGAAATATGTTAAAATATTGTTTTTCTTCAAAAATATTTGACAAGTCATGGATTTTAATATATTTTAAACATAAGTATGTTTATATATATATATCTACTAAGATGCAATTATACATAAGGGCATGATAAGTTTTTAATCAAAATTAAATAAGTATAATTCTATACTATAATTTTGATGGAAGAAAATATTCAAACTAAATGAAAGCAGTTGTCACTGTATGAACATAAACAGCATGTTTAAAGTGAGCAGTATTTCTCAGACCATGCTTGCATCGATTCAATTCTGGTTGCCTAGATTTTAGACAGATAGCAACAGATAAGCCTTTCCAGAGGCAAGTCAAAAGGTGGATTTCCAAATGCTATTCATATTCTATAAAAAATTATTAAGATAACTGGAATGGTTTAATTTTGAAGGCAGGAGATGATAGAACTTTTAGCCAGCTTCCAAGATGTGAACAGATGTCATTAAGAGATGTGGCAGTGTATGAGTGCTGGTCTGAGAGGCAGAATTAAAACTAAAATATACCAGATACAGAGACATGGAAGGAAGACCTACCTATTAGTTAGAAATTTCAGATATTAAATAGGCTTCCTTGGAGAAATATACTAGCAAGAGATGATTCAACTTTCCAATATATAGTGTAAACAAGTAAGTATCATGTTTATCAGAATACTAAGTTTGTTATTTTGTTCAACATGCAAAGTCTTTACTACTAATTAATATTATTCCATTTAACATTTGTTTCAATCAAATAATATATGCTACACATATTTCTAAGAATTGGAGGATGCAGCAGTAAATTTAAAAAGTGAAGTCTTCCTTGAAGCTCACCCTGTTTGGGATGGTTTGTGGACACAGATTAAAATATGTAAGTATATGAGAGGAATAAAATGAAGGTAGAGCAAAATGCAATATCTACATATCTCTCTGAGGAATGGTTTTGGTGTCACTGGTACTAACTGCTGCCTGTGAGGATTGCTGTGTTTACTTTCTAGTCTATAAGGCTCTGTCTAAATGTCTGCACTGTCTCTCAACACCTGCTGTTGAATCTATTTGGCCTCTTCTTGTCCATCCCTCTCAGAGCACTGGGCACTCAGCACCCTAGTCTTTTTTCTCTGAATGTCATTTAAGTTTCTATTCTAATGATGTGAGCCCATGTATTTACATAAACGGGTGGTGGGATTTGAGTTGGAACATATTAAAGCCATGGGTTCAAAAACAGTCTAAACCTCCTTCAATAAGAAACATAACATTAATTGTTTAATATCAAAGATACTAAAGCAAGATGTCTCAAAGCATGATCTGAATGGCATTTATGTATGAATCATAAGAATCTTTTTTAAATGCAGATTCCTGCTACTTCAAATATTGTTGATTCTTTGTGGGTAGAAACTGTCAATCACTGTCTTGAATAAATGCTTCGGGATACACACACACACACACACACACAAACGCTTGAAAACATCCATATCAAAGAATAAGGATTCAACCAATAAAAATTACAAGTATCTTAAATGAAAACTTGGAAACATCAAAAATACAAACTCCTGTTCACAAGGGCCAAAGAATGGAAAATAAAGTTCTTGTAGGTCTATGGCTATGGTACTTAAAGCAAGTTAGGGAGCTTTTTCAGTCTCATATTTATAAGCAACAGATAGAGTTTTTTCTTACCCCACCCCAGCCAGAGCTGATTCTGTTTAATAAAATAGATATAAAATTAAGTAATATAAAAAGGCATCAGATTAAAATATTCTCAGAACTCAGTTTCTAGAAAACAGAGATATCTATAGTGACCTATAGAAATATTTGAAAAAATAATTATTTACTTGCAAATGGAGCCATATTATGTGTTATCACAAACATACAGTAAAATCTTCCTATCTAGATTTTAAGTTTCTTAAGGAAAATTTTGATAACCTCACTTCTTGTAAGGGAAGGGAGCCTAAAAATATTTATTAGCACATCATAAATGCTCAATAAATACTCAGATTTTAGTGGTGATGAGACAAATACTGTTAATGGGCAGTAAGGATTTTTCTGGGATCATTAAGAAGGTGAAACAAGGCTTTAAAGTACCTTGTATCTATATCCTTACAGAGAATTTTATTTAGTCATATTCATTATTAATTATCCCTAAGTGTCCTATATTGAAAAGAACTGGTGTGGGAGGTGGGGAGAGGGAGGGAGGGAGGGAAGTAGGAGAGGTGGGGAGGGAGGGAGGGAGGGAGAGAGAGAGAGAGAGAGAGAGAGAGAGAGAGAGAGAGAGAGAGAGAGAGACAGAGAGAGAGAGAATATTGCATTGGGAGATTATGGACTTGATTTAGTACATTTAAATTAAAAAAGTGATAGCAGTGGATCATAAAAATCCATTTACCAACATCTTGAAGACTAGAATTCCCAGTTAAATTCTCTCTAGTTTTAGAGAATACAGTGAATCGTATTAATTAATTTCAAGGACAGTGTCACAGCTCTTGCAGATCGCGAGAAGTGCTACCTACAGTGTCACTTGGTGTTAAAGAAGGTTTTGATTTTAACTGTATGAGAAAAATATAAATTAGGTGCAAGAATTTGTTATACAGCAAATGGTAAAGGGGCAGTTAAGCTATTAAAACAGAGTTTTCCTGTTTGTAAGCAGAACTTCTTCAATATTTTTCTCTGTATCTTCTGATCAAACTAGTCATTCTTGGCACATCTACATGGTGTTGTAATTGAAATGCCTAATCATTATGAATGCATATGATTACACTGTCCTGTACGTTACTTGTGGCTGATTGGTTGGATTTCCCTAAATTGGATTTTCCTAACTCAAAATTAATTTCTGGCGCTTCTGCTACAGGAAGTCTAGAAAGAGTCTGAATGATGTTAAGGATGCTACACAACTATTTCCACATATGACTAGGCTCAGGGGACAGACTTTACTGACTAGAACTCAGAAGTATTTGTGAGAGACACATGAAAAACAGTATCTTATAAGTTCAAAGGCAAATTCTAGAAGGGTCCCATACTGATGATGAAAGAAAGAGTAAGTACACTTTCAAGATATTGTAAGTTTTTAAAATGAAATACTGCAAATTCACAGGGGATTCAGATTTGTACCCAACAACTTCAAAGATTAATGTTTAAGAAAATGTAATGTTTTTCACTTTTAAAATTCCTATTGGAGACATTAGTCGTAAGAGATTGTGTTCATAAATCCAGAGTTTCAATTGCCAAATATTAAAGAACCAGATTAAAAAGATTAACATTACTAGAAATTTTAATGCAGAATAGTGTATTATTTTTCATACATGATATAGCACTAATGAATTATATTAATCTAGGTATAGAAGGGTGTGTTCAATACAATCGTGCAATTAGAAATTTATGATTGGTCTAATGATTATATCTTCAGCTAAGCTTCATAGGTCTAGGATACTGTCTTGAAGAACATGAACAGTGTGTATCACCTACCTACCCATCATTCTAGTTATTTATCATCTTTCTTTCCAGCTGTTTCGCTGTTTGTCTAAATGTAGCTGTCTGTCTGCTTACTCTCTATCAGATTCCACGAAGGATTTGGTTGGTTAGGAAAATAGTGCACAAGCATAGCACCCTGTAAACATGCATTGGGTTATATTTGCCTATCATAAAAATAGTTACACCTTCAGGCAATATTTTTTAAATCATATTGCATAATCTTGAGTAATTAAGAGGTTAGGAGGCGTTGAAAACTTATGACTATTTGATTATATTTAAAGAAGAAATATTATTTAATTAAAAGTGATAACACCATGCAGTGAAACTTCTACAAATTCCTCATCGCATAAAAGTACCATGCATTCTGTGTTCCTCTCCAGAATATCCACTAATTCTCCTAATTGCTATTACATGTAGGACAAGGGTTTTCAACTCTCCAACAGTTTGTTTAACAATAATTCACTCAAAAAGTCATCCATGTGGAGGTCTCTGTAACAATGTAAAGTTCTCCCTAGTGTGTAGCAGGTAATTATTATTCTAAAGTTGAGTTGGACAATAATCTTTGTGTAAACAAGACATTCCTGTACAGTGTGTTGATGATTGTTAATTAATTTTTGCCCATTGATGTAATGCAAAAATTCATTTAGAAGCTGTGAATTGTATGAAATATTAATTACATTCTAGAGGTTTCAGAGCACCACAGAATGATAACAAAAGTGGGCATTGATAAGCTTTTAATTGCAACCCATTCAGTTGAGCTATTATGTTTTCATAACCCCTTATTTTTCATTAGTTATCTGTCAGTTTATAATATAGTTGTTAATTGGAATAGAAGCAGAATGTGTGAACTTTGTTTTCCCAGTTGTATGCTTGAGTTATCCAGGAAGACAAACATACACATAAGCATAGTTGCATTGCACTTTCAAGGCTAACGAAGCTAACAAAATGGAACAAAAAGAGAGAAAATGGGACTGAGAACATGACACAGCCTCATGGAGCAGCCTCTCCACAGTCCTTCATAGACAGGGACAACACACATGATTCAACTGACTGCCAAGTGCATAAAAGGCTCTGATGAATGAAATCATTTTTGTGTCCATCCGATGTAAGAACGTTGAAATAGAAAATGATTAACTATTTTTATTCAAGGATATAATAAAATGTATTTAAAAATCTTTCAAAATGTATCCTTGAATGAGTCTCTCTATTGAAGCTACTTCATTATTTTTAAATAATCGATTGTCCAAGCATATGGCACTAAATGTTTATGTATTTTCAAGATTCTTTAAAACTAACTTACATGATAATGGGATTAGAAGAAAGTGTTTTTGTTACCAATGTCTTATGCCTAGACAATAATGTGTGATTAAAAGATAAATAATATATCCATTTTATTTAATATGTATTTTTGATCATTTTAAACCTAATTTAAATCTTTGTCTGGTATCAAAGACATATACATTATGCTAGCCATTTCTATCAAACATTTAATTAGAAACTTGACCTCTTATATTTGTCAGAGTGATATTTTAAAGAAATGTCTGAAATTGAACTGAAGTTCATTAAAATTTACCACATCTATAATTTTGGTAAGAAAAACATTTATTAGTAAAAGAAAGCTAAAGAGTGACTCTTCAAGAAACCATCTTTGATAACTAGAACTCTAGAAAATGTCCTTTAGCTGGTTGCAGTGACTGTGGTCGTATTTCCATGATAGAATGGAAAAATTTAAAGCTTACCCTGTATTATGCTTTACAATAATTACAATATACAAATCAATCAAAAGGACTTCTCTAAATCACACATAAAACCGTATTCTTTTTAGTCCAAATAGATGCTATTTACCATCTTATTGATATTTTCTTATTACTTTTAAATACAAAAAAATAAGCAGCATGAAGCACACACACACACACACACCATTTTATTCTCCAATGTTATAAATAAATGCTTATTTCTGCATTTTGATGTGTATATACACAATGTATAGTTTAAACATAAATGGGATCAGATTATTTATATTTTCTGTAAGTCTTTTTCAATATTTTTTCTATCAAATACATAATGTCAAAAACATGCCCATGCTTCTTTTTTTTTTAAGATTTATTTATTTATACATACAAGCTGGGGTGCAGGCCAGAGGCGTGGGGTGGCGAGAGGGTTCACCAGAGACAGAGTGGGGAGCAGAACAGGCAGATCAGAAATACACTGCTGAGGGGAGCAGTGGGCGAGGCAGGAGAGGTCTGCCGCACCATGTGGGATTCTTCCCGGCCAGGCATCGAACTTGCATCGTGCGCTGCCGACAGCTCCACAGCGCAGCGCCCAACCGCTGTGCCACCGGGGAGGCCCAGCCCATGCTTCTTTTTTATTGGACTCTCTTTTACATAGTAAAAATATTCTAAAGCATTGTTTATTAGATGATTTTGCTCTTTTAGTGTGAGTAGTCTCACTTTGAATTTTGTTGTTTCATAGGACTTTTAATATGCGTGTGTGTGTGTGTGTGTGTGTGTGTGTGTGTGTGGTGTGCCTACTCACCAGGAACTTGTAGGCAATATTTTAGGCCTGTGCTTAATGTGCATAAATCAGGAGAAAATTTGCAATTTTCCTTTGTATGGTTATTAGCAATGTCAATCACTATAGCGTTCTGTTTTCCTTTTCACATCCCATAAGGGCTAACCTTAAATTAGAAACTTATAATAAACATTTTTATACCTAGTGACATGGCTGGAACAGTTTAGTTTACAATGCTGTCTAGTAAAAGCATCCTTTTCTCCAAGTTCACCAAGAGATTTTAGTAGCTTGGGAATTTGGGGGCCATGTTTCCTATGTTCCTGATCCTTTCCCCCTGTTTAAAATCCAGGCTTTACTTGTTTCCTAGATTTGAATGGCTAATTTAAATTCAGGCTCTAGGTAAACACAGATTACCAGGTCAAATTCTAATCCCACTGTTTGCTGACTCCTATGTATCTGAGCTTCCAGAATGATGGTTCTGAATTGTGTTTCTGTATTAACAACTTGTTCAGCCAGATTTTTTCAAAAATAACTTTGCAAGCATTATCCAACAGTTTAGAACTCTGAATCAGGAAAAAATTTCTCTAAACATCAAAATATTATTGCAAATAAGGTGTCCTAGAAGATTTTACAGTAGCAGTTATAATATTATCTCTAAATTTTCCATTTGATTATTATTTTTCATAAGCATTTTCCCTTGTTTTCCCATACTTGTTTTAAAGTAGTAGTATATCCTCTACCACTCAAAATAGTAAATGTGTATATATTAAAAATATTTTTTCCTGTAATATTACTCTGAGGTTTTTTTTTTTTTTAATATACTTTTGGGACTATGAGAGAAAAAAAACAAAAGGGTAGGATGGTAAAATCATGACTTGGTTCATCAGGGATCACTGACCCTGAAATATGCGAATGATTCTGGATAGTTCAACTATATAATATTTACATAATGTAATCTTGGAATATATTTAATTACATCTGAAGGGAAAAGTATTATAGAAAATGTCTGAGAGTAAGTACTACATATTGAAATACTTAGAATACAGAGAAATGTGAATTGAATGCAACCATCACACGCTCTAAGCTTGCCTGCTGCACTTCCACGCAGTGCCTGTAGCCTGCAGTCTGTTCTTTTCCTTTGAAAGCTGATGGGTATCTGTGGGCAAAGCTATTACTAAGTGGTCCAGTGCCCTGCTTTTCACTCGGTGAGTTCTCAGTAGGACAGTAAGGGAGAATTAAAATCAGCCTACAAGTGAGAAGAAAGGTGAAGTGGCAGCTGGTATGAAAAAAAGGACACTCATGTTAACTTAGTCCCCATTCTGGTCAAAGCCTCAGATACCAACAATCAAGATTAACTGGGAAGAATCTAACTTCTTCTCTTTGACAATCTCTTTCCTTTTAAGGTATTCTTTGGTACTTATTTACTGAGAAATATGTTGGTGCAAACATATTTAATGGTGTATATGTGTGTGTGCGCGTTCTCATGTGTGCAAACTTTCATCCCTCTCTACCTACCTCCAATATGCTTTCATGAAGTCACCAGTTAAGATTACCAATTAGTCATTTTTACTTTATTTGCTTTTAGAGTAAGAATTTAAGGTACCCAGTATCCTTGTCTACCACTATTATTTTGGTTTACATCTTAGCTTGTTCTGTTTCTTTCAAATATGTAGCTATGGAAACGTTCATCATATTTTCTACCCCTCATGCAATAGTTGGACATGTTACCTTTCATTCAGTGGCATTTAGTAGTATTAGATGGTAGAAATGAATTAAAATTCTGAACGAAGGTGAGACAAGTATTATAGTTCTGAAAGTACCTGGAACTGCTAATCATTGTGATAAGTGGCCCATTATGAATTGGTGGAAGTACAATGAATTGTCATAACTCCTTTTTGAATTACAACTGCTTTTTGTGATATTAACAGTTTGAGAAACAAAATGAAGAGGTTGTTATGCCTAGATGTTGTTTTACCTTGATTTGATAAAGAATGCATGAGACATGCTAAAATAAATTTATGTTGAGGTTAGCCCAATTTCAAATCATTATACATTTTCTTTTTTTTGGAACAATGTAGCAAGAGTATCAATACTCTATGAACATATTATGAATGAAATAAACATATTTTTGTAATCTATATTGCAAGTATACTAATGAGCATAACTCATGAAGGATATTGAATGAATATAAATCACAGAGTATATAAGGTTAGACTAACTCTTGACAACAAATCTTTGAGGTGGAAAATGTTAGTCCTCACTTGCTGAGGAAATTGAGTTTGAGAGTGATTTAAGTTATATACATCTGAGCAGTGTAATATATGTATCCTGATAAATTATAAATGCTAACCAAATTCAGAAAGTTAGGGGTATAATTTTTATTAGATAAAATCTAATCCTATATTAATAGATTGATGAATGGGGCAGCATCCTATTTAGATACTGCAAGGGGTTACATAAAATGAAGGATATTTATAGGCAAAAGAGGGAGGGACAAGATTATTAACGAATGGGAAGATTCTTTCAGGTAAAGCCTCCAGGGAAAAGAGGGGTGGGGGTCTTATCCTACAGATTACCACACTGGTGCTGATTAGAAAACTTTCCATTGATGGAATTACACTTTTGGGAGAAGTAGAAATTGCAATAGGCATTCGGTCAAGGTGGGGGACCCCCTAGTGTGAAGTGTTAGAGTGACCTAGAACAATTGAGTTTTGCACTCAGGGACTCTGGGGGTAGCAGGTGTGATAAATGCCAAACTCTGCTGACTGATGTCCATCACCACCCAAGCTAAAGAAGTCACTCCTGTAGTGCCATGGTCTGAATTCTGCCCCTGGCATCCTGAGCAATGGGGCTGCTGAGAAAGAAACAAAGATGAGTAGCATTTTTGTGAGCCTTTAAAAAGTATCAACAAACATGGGGGTATGCGCTCTCTCTCTCTCTCTCTCTCTCTCTCTCTCTCTCTCTCTCTCTCTCTCTCTCTCTCTCTCTCTCTCTCTCTCCCTCTCTCTCTCTCCCCCTCTTCTTTTTATTGGAGCTGCAACCGCTGTGTATTAGTATGAGTTCCATAAAAAGGAGATGTCCCATGTATCTTGCCCCACATACTGGAAGGTATAGCTGAGCGAGGAGAAGGAGGACCTGAGGAGGACTGGGAGAGAGACTTAGGGTACCCCTCAGTCTTCACTCTAACACCCTTTCCCCCCGACTCCCATCCCCAGGATGGTGATGGAGAAATGCCAGCCGCAGCAGTGGCAAGCCTCTGCTACACCCTCTGGCTCTTTTAGCTGCAACTCCACCTCACACCATCAGCTGATACTGAACCTTCTCCCTCTCCTTCTACCCTATTAGTGAGAACTAATTATTTTTCTCTTTGCTGCCACAATAAAGGCCCTTTTATTTGTATCTGTGGTGATAGTGGCCAGACCCACAACTGGTGAGAGAGGTTTTGATGCAGGAACGATTTTTAGACCTTTTGCTTGGTAACAGAAGTACTTTGTTTTGGGCCTATTTTTTCTATTTTTAATATAAATATATACTATCATTTCTTTTGTTCTGGATCAGCTCATCAGTTTGAAGGTTCTATTTAGTTTACCATGTGTTTTTAGAAGAAAGAAGTGAATTGTGTGGGGCACTTTGTATGAGGAGGAGGGTGACTCATGTTTTCTCTGCAAATATAAATAGGTTTCTCAAATTGGTCAATTCTGTAGATTCCTGTAGATAATCCTAAATCTGGATCATACCCCAAATCTCCATTCTTCTTAAGAAGTGACAATCCCTTATTTAGTAAGGGGAGAGGCAAGAGCTTCTCCTTAGCCTTCAGGGCCTCAACTCAAAATTGGATCCAAACTCAAAATTATCTGCATTCCAATGTGACAATTCCTGAGGATGCCAGTTCTGAGAATCTTGGGAAGGCCTATTCTGAGTACTTCCTGCACTGCAAAGAAAAGCAGCCATTTTTTGTGACACTCAATAGGTATTTCTTTTTTGCTCTGTGGTTAGATATAATTAGGCCAGCTAGCAGACATTTATAGTTCTCAAAATCTTTAAACATCAAAGATTTTGTTATTTCTTTATCTGCTAATTAAATTTTTGCATCTAATTAATTAAAACTCTGAAACCTACCCTTATT
This sequence comes from Scalopus aquaticus, assembly GCA_004024925.1. Lineage (NCBI taxonomy): Eukaryota > Metazoa > Chordata > Mammalia > Eulipotyphla > Talpidae > Scalopus > Scalopus aquaticus. The sequence continues at coordinate 76,666 of PVIJ01002554.1, read as the reverse complement.
TTCACAGGTTCAGATCTACAAAGAACTTGTCACTGAGCATATCAAAAGTAGATATAGTTTGATGTCTTTAAATGTACCTATGTGTATACGGTGTACCTGTGAACAGAACTCTCGGTAGGAATTGCTTCAAATTGTACATCTTTGGAATCTTGAGTCATGCATCGCACTTTTATATTTTGACTTGATTCTGATGAGACACTGCATACCATTTCTTTGAAGGTGAAATCTCAGGATAAGGAAATAGAGATATTTTAAGTGAAATGAAAGTGCAAATATTTTCTGTGTGAGACAATTATACAGTTTAACTTGCCATTTTTGCACTGAATAATCCCAGCAGTGTTCCTTTGTAAATTGGCCACAAGTGTATAAATTCCCAATTATCTCTCTGGGCTAGCATTTTCCAACTTTAGTGAGCATGGGGATTACAACAAAGAAGTGTTTATAGTAAAGATTTTTTAGCTTTACTTCACGTTTTGATTTAATGAAATTCCTGTGGAGTAAGGATATTAGTATTTTTACTGACTCAAGTGATTCTGATTCTTAAAGCTTGGTCTAAAACTGCCCTCTGAGAAATCCTGGATTAGCCACCTCAGAAAATTTGCGAAACCTAGTGTTTAGAAAGCCATTTACTCATCTTAATCTCAAGATTAAATAATTTAAGTGCCTAAATTACTCTCTCATATCATCAGGGTAGTTTAGCTAAAATCCCATTCTTTCTGCATAAAGGATAGATGGATTTGTATCACAAGTTTCAAAAAAGCAAAACCTAACTTAAAGATAACTGTAGTCTTTGTGAAAGCACAGATAGGAAATTTGCATAGAATTGACACTGGAAAGAAAATTCTACAAACAGTGATGAACCTTCATTGAAATAACTCTAAGCTCGTTTTATTTCACTCATTTACTCAGAGCCAGAGTATTTACATTATTTCAGTGGTTTTCAGTGGTAAGCCTGTGGGATCATCTAGGATTGTTTTGTTGGAACCCAAAGTCTTAACATTGGGGCACTGAAATTTTAGAATGATGAAATGTAAACACTGGTATGATGTCCAAAATTTGCATTTTTAAATATTTCCCAGTTGATACTGATGGTCTGAGGGCCACACTTTAAGAACCACTGAGCTATATTAAGAGAAAGTAATTATTTTGGACATTAATCTATCTTGGACTATAATTTTAGAACTGTAGCTTTTTTTTCAAGATTACAAGGAAAGTTCAGCAATGTATGGCTTTTTTCACCTAAAATTCAGATTACTGGAGTCATACATATTAGAGATGAGACGAGGGTATTATCTATAATTAGTAAGGTAATTTGATTTATGCAGAAGGCTTTTTGTAACCTTTAAAAATCAAAAGTGTTTTTGGGCCTCCCTGGTAGCTCAGCAGTTGAGTGCTATGCTGTGGAGCTGTCGGCAGAGCATGATGCGAGTTTGACGCCCAGCCAGGGAGAATCCCACATGGCGCGGCAGACCTCTCCTGCTCGCCCGCTGCTCCCCTCAGCAGTGTATTTCTGATCTGCCTGTTCTGCTCCCCACTCTGTCTCTGGTGAACCCTTTCGCTGCCCCACGCCTCTGGCCTATACCCCAGCTTGTATGTAAAAATAAATATTAAAAAAAAAAAATCAAAAGTGTTTTTAAAGTCAATGAAACAAAAAATTAGTGTATTTCAACTTGATGGCACACTAACTTTTGCAGCTCATTGACAAACATGCTGAAGTCTCAGGAGTAAACAGGAAGGGAACAAGGAAGGAGGTGGTCAGTAAGAATAGGGAACTTGGAGAAATTAATGTGATTATAGATGGCCAACCCTGGGAGAGAACCAGAAAGTCTAAAATTCTGTGGGGTAACATTTTACCATATTAATTGATTTTTTTTTTCTTCCTCAACATTCATATATGAGGCATCAGTTAGGGATTTGGAGATAACTGACTCAAGGAAGAAATAATACAACAAAACAAAATAATTAGTGTGGCCTGGTACAACAAAAATGGATGAGTGTTCAAGATTAACACTAGTTATCAGGACAACTCACTTAGCAAGAAACAACTCACTTTGTATGACATGCTTCAAGATTCCTGCCTTGTTATTTTCATCAATCTATACTATCATAAGCCAATATCACTGCCAATAACTTTTTCATTTTGAATGATTTACAATAATCACTTGATCCCAGAATTCAAAACTCCATACATAAGCTCTACTACCCTCTTCCGAGACATTTCCAAGACTGCCAAAATGGTGTTCTCATTCATCTCATTGTATTCTGATAAATTTAGCTTTACTTTTGTTGGGAGCACAAAGGAAATAATCCAGTACTCTGGATCCTTTTAGCCTGGCAAGTAATCAAACCATCATCAGACAGACTGACAAGAAGAAAAAAAAAAAGAAGTTTAATAATAACATGTATACCTTGTGTAGACATGGGAGATCCCAACTATGAGTGACTTGCCTATGTGGCACTGATGGTTTTAGAGGCCATCTTAAATAGTTTAGCTAAAACAAGGGAGGCTGGGAGGTGAAAAGGAAAGTTCAGCTAGGGGTTTATCAGGAAAAAAAAAAGTATGCAAATTTAAATTCTGCCTTCTCCATTGGAAAGAGAAGAGATTAAGTCTTTCTGGGGGAGGTCCTTACAAAGAGAAGCTTACATGTAAATATCAAAAGCAACTTCCACCTAGCCTTCAGACTCTCTCCAAGAAATAAATCTCTTGCCCAAAAGGTATATTTTGGGGTGGCAGAATTTTGCTCCCATATATTTTTTTAACAATTTTCCTGGTGACATAGTAGAGAGTTCAAAAGAACAATACTTTCATTAAGTCACTCAGTAAGCTTTTATTTATTTTTTTGTCTAAAAATTTATTAAAATTATGTTAATCTCCAATAGTCCATTCAATTCTATATGGATCAATAAACTTATTAAATACTATGCATCATGCATGTGCATTATTCTAAATATGGGGGATTCATATGCTAAAAGAAAAGGTGGAAAGGGTCTCATCTTCTGAATCCGAAGAATTAGTGTCTATAGAGAGAAAACCAACGAGTAAACAGACAATTTAACACATAAAGAGTAACTAGATATGAATAAATCACAAGGTGTTTTGAGGACACAAAACAAGCGTTACTAACTCAAATTAGAGTTCAGAGACTCACATAGACTTACACTGATGTAAACAGGCTTAAATTAAGGCAAACAGAGGGCAAAAATGGACACACATGACATGTTTGAGAACTTCTAATTAGGTCAGTGAGGTTTAAGAATTGGAAGAAATTGAGAAGTGACAGGAATGGAAGAAAGGAGATTAGCTGGGCAGGATGGTTACAAGAGAGGGAATTTATGAAAAAATAATTTCAATTTTTTTTTCTGACACTAAAGAATCAGAATTTAATTTATAAAGAAAGGAATAAGTGAAGAATTTCAAGCAGGAGCGGTGCGCCCTTAATTAATATTTTAGCAATATGTTTCTCCTATGGTAAAGGATAATGGACAAGATGCAGATGAAATTGAAGGCAGATATATACAAGGCTGCCCAGTTCTATTTACTCTGACTGAGAAATAATGAAGTTCTTCACTAAGCTAGTATGGCAGGGATGTAGGGAAGGAATGTATGGTATGGGTGTATGGTAGGGACGTAGGAAAAGCACTGTAAAAAAATTAAGAATCGGTCACTGAATATGAAGGCCAAAAGGCCATGCTGCTTCAATTGTCTGGAGGATTACACTCCACAGAGGGTCAAACAGGCCAAGAAAATCCCTGCCGAACAAGTGTGGGCCAGGATGAAGCTGTCTGTCTTCTCAGTACAGGTTGTCAATTGGATTACTGTTTTTCTTGTCCAATATTTATTTATTTGTTTGTTCGTTCATTCATTTATCTATTTATCTATTTATGATTTTATTTATTTATTTATTTATACATACAAGAGCTGGGGTGTAGACCAGAGGCATGGGAGTGTGAGAGGATTCACCAGAGACAGAGTAGGGAGCAGAACAGGCTGATTGACTGAAAGACAGTGCTGAGGGGAGAAGCTGGTGAGACAGGAGAGGTCTGCTGTATCATGTGGGTCAGCTCCCTGGCCGGGGATGGAGCTTGTTCTGCAGTGGCTGTTGATAGCTTCCTAGTGCTGAGACTTAACCCCTTGTGCCACCAGTGATGCCCTTGTCCAATATTTATTTTTCCCAAGTCAACCTATTATTTAACTGAGGTATGAAATGTGTGTGTGTGTGTGTGCACGCACGCGTGTGCATGTGTGTATATACTCATACATATCCAAAATTATTACCACAAAAATTTGGAGATACACAAGTTCCTTTTAGAAAAATTAAGGTGCAAAAATAAAATAACCTCCCTAACACCATCCAAATAGCCAGTGTTTCTGTGAAACTAAAATTCAAAAAAGGAGATTTTAGCAACATTTTTTGTAGTTTGATTGTCATATTTACAATTTCCTTTCTCCTGTGAAATTCTGAACATATGTTCTGCTATGTTCCATGCCTCCCAGAAGAACAAGGAGTATGACTTGTAGTAAATGTAAATGTAGATTTGTTCTCAAGTTTTTACATAAATAGAAATAAGGGAAAATAAATTCTTGGCTGATGAAACCCTGAATGTTGTTTAGTAGATCTTAGGAAATAATATTAAAGTATATTACCCATATTCTTTCAAATTACATTATTATTTTCAACAATGATGACGCAACTCTTTAGAAAATTTAGACACAAATCAAATTAGAAGTGTATATCTATCATTAGTACGTATTAGTTTGTCCCAACATTTGGGAGTCTTACTTAAAGATATAGGATTTATACATTTAGAAATGCACTTATTCTATGTGGCAAGATATAAATATGGCAAGATATAAATAAATGGCTGTTTATATCTTGCCACAAGATATATGCCATATCCATATATATGACATATATATATATATATATAATATATATATATATATATATATATATATATATATATCAATCATACTGGTGTCATAAAGGAGCTCTTAGATTAGTCAATATGACTTTTACAAACTGATAGGCAAGTAAAGTATAGGATATCTTCTTTTGCAAATAGGGAATAATATATTGTATTTAATCCAGTTGTTTTCTGAAAATAGATAAGAAACGTGGATCTTATGATGTTTATGTAGTGCCTCCTATTCTTTTTTTTTAATTTTTATTTATTTATTTTATTTTATTTTTTTTTTTATTTATACATACAAGCTGGGGTACAGGCCAGAGGCGTTGGGCGGCGAGAGGGTTCACCATAGACAGAGCGGGGAGCAGAGAACAGGAAGATCAGAAACACACTGCTGAGGGAAGCAGCGGGCGAGGCAGGAGAGGTCCGCCACGCCATGTGGGACTCTCCCCGGCCGTGCGCCGAACTCGCGTCGCCGCTGCCGACAGCTCCACAGCGCAGCGCTCAACAGCTGCGCCACCGGGGAGGCCCAGTGCCTCCTATTCTTAAACTTGTTTATGAATTCTTATATTCCTTTAAGAAGAGCAAATCATAAAATGCAATGAATTAAAATAATTTTGTCCATAAAATAATAAAATATATATCACATGCAGACATTGAACCATTTATCTGTTAATAGAGTTCTGTGTTCTAAAAGAGCTAAGCATCATACAAATTATTCTTTTATAATTGTCAGTATCTTTTAAATTTTCTGAATATTCCTGAATCACTTTACTATCTCTTAATATTATCTAAAGTTAATAAGAGGTTGCTAAAACATTAATATTAAGGGACTTAAGCCTATACCCCACATATCACATAAATAGGGAATTATGTATACTATAATCCCAGCCTCTGAAGTTTTAGAGTCTTCTGTTTCTTACGACAAAATTTCGTTGCTTCTTTTAAGGTCCATACATCTCTGTAGAAGAAAGTTGGGAGTGGAGTAGGAGTGACATAGTCTAAATTCTATTCCTATCAGTACCACTCATCACAGCTTGAGTATCTTAGACAAATCATTTGACTTCTAGAGTTTCATGTTTTTAGTCATAAAAATAGAGAAATGGCATAAATGATATTTAACTCCTTTTTACTCTGTCCTTCAAAACTTCTAACTCTGCCCATCAAAACCCAAGACTAGGGCCTCCCTGGTGGTGCAGCGGGTTAAGCGCAGCGCTGTGGAGCTGTCTGCAGCTGCAGAGCTGTCTGCAGCTGCATTGCGAGTTCTATGCCAGGCCTGGGAGATTTCTACAGGGCGCAGCAAACCTCTCCTGCCTCTCCTGCTGCGCCCCTCAGCAGTGTATTTCAGTTGATCTGCCTTTTCTTCTCCCCACGCTGTATATGGTGAACCCTCTCACTGCCCCACACCTCTGGCCTGCGCCCCAGCTTGTATGCAAAAAAAAACAAAACAAGAACCCCAAGACCGGAATTCTCACTATGGTCTTTTTTTCTCACTAACTTGGATTATCCACGTTCTTTGCTAATTTAGAACCAATTAAATAAAAGGATTTTCATAATTAATATTTTCAGCATATTAATAGCAAATTTAATTAAAGGTTGTAGACCACTGTGTGTTCCGGTGATACGCATAAACCGAAATAAAAGTGTGAAATAATGAGATCCCATGAAATAACGTGCTAGTGTATGCATCATATGTGCACTCAAGGGTGTAGGGAGAGCCATATGGCTGGCAGGCTCTGCAGAGTGAGAGCATTGAAATCCTGCTGCTTTATGTCTTTCCTTTCAGTTTTCAATACCTGCCCTCTCAGCAGCATGATGTGCAACAGAAGTTCAAAACACACAGGTGACATTGCTACTGCATCTCTGCTCGGATCACCTGCTTGCAGAAAGCCAGTGAATGAGCCAGTCAGCCATATTAGTCATCAGATGCAGACTTTTAGCCTAAATAGGTCACAATGTTCTGGAGCAGAATGAACTGATAAAATTCAGAATATTGGTCTCCTTGCTTCCCTCTGCTAAGTTGCTGATTCAAAGAAATAATTTTGTAAGTTCCAAGATGCCTCCTTTTCCCTCTTGCTGCCTTCCCTACCCTACCCTTGACCTTCACTAAATTAGCAAGTGAATTTTTGTGTTGCTTTTAAATAAGTCAGTTAAGATGTAAAAGATACTTCAGGAATAAAAATTGCTCTACAAAAAGGTGGTTTACTCAAAAAAGCACTTAAAATTTCACACACAGTAAAATACTTCTCATTCATTATTATCAATAGGGATATTGCAGTTATGTGTCAAATAAATTATATTTATAATTCCTTCAAATCATATAAGGGTAACAGAGTGATTTCATCTGTGTTCACATGGTTCCAGAGACTAATTAGAAACCTAGAGAGTAAGAAAATAATAAGATTATTCATAAATCTTGGGTGTGGGGGTATATATGTGTGTGTAATATAAAAAATAACCAACTTGGGCCTTTATTACCCTTTAGTCTACCCCAGTTACCTGCTTGAACAACTCTTGATTTATTTTCCTTTTCTGTGAGAGAAATACTAATACAGAAATTGAAAAAAGTGGATGGTTTACTAATTCTTTTTTTTTTTTTTAAAGATTTATTTTTTATTTATACATAAAAGCTGGGGTACAGGCCAGAGGCGGTGAGAGGGTCCACGAGAGAGAGAATGGGGAGCAGAACAGGCAGATCAGAAATACACTGCTGAGGGGAGCAGCGGGCAAGGCAGGAGAGGTCTGCCGCGCCATGCGGGATTCTCCCTGGCCGGGCGTCGAACTCGTGTCGCCGCTGCCGACAGCTCCACAGCGCAGCGCTTAACCGCTGCGCCACCAGGGAGGCCCGGTTTACTAATTCTTGATATAGATCTCATTGAAAAATTTATTATAAACCAAAACTTTGCTAAGAAAACTTTTCTTTGGTATTTGATAATCAAGTATAGTTATCACTTTCAACATGGCATTCATCTTTTTAATAATAATCTCATCTCTTTAACTGCACAATCTTCACTAGAATGCCTATATGCGCATTCCGCTGGTCATCAGAAAATCTGTTAAATCATGATTGATCTAGATCTGCTAGATCAATTTTTTCATTTATTTTCATACTATGATTTATAGAAGTGCCAGCATCCTCAGCTTCTGTCCACTAAATGCTAGACATATGACAACCTAAAGTACTCTACAAAGTTTACACAACACCCCTCAGTGGTATTTTTTCCTATGGAGAACTACTATTCTAATCTCAAATAGAGATGTATATGGAACTTCCTATAGGGGAATGGAGTTGTATCCATGTCCTTTAGTAGGGAGTATTTTTCACAAAAGTGGATCCAAGATCAGTAAAGTGGAGATAGGTTCTGACTTCAGTATGCAAGGAGGATTTTTTGAAGGATCGCTCTTTTTGTTTGTGTTCAATTGTCAGGAATGAGATGGGGATGGCAGGAAGTCATAGTTAGGGACTATTAATTTATTCTTTTATATGGGTTATTTTCTTTAGGCAACTCAGACTTTGGATTAACTAGTGATATCCAACAGATTTTAATTATCTTCCTCTCCCTTAAAGATGGACTTGTATTTATAGACTTTTCCACATATACTTGCTTTTCCTGAGACCCAAGGGAAGGTAGCTGTGTCTTTTTGAAGACCCATTTTCCAGTGTTTTACTCAGTGACCAACATGTAATGAGATACAGTTCACAGAAGTTGGGAACATTAGGGAGCACCTGACCTGAAAAGGGACTGTCAAGTGAATAGCTGTGGCAGATGGGAGACAGAGCTTTCATCCCAGAGATTTTGGCTCCTGTTCTGTCCAGTGTAGTAATCACTAGCTACACAGGCATTTATGTACATACATGCTTGATAGCCACTTAGAATACAGCTAGTTCAAACTGAAATGTTCTATATGTGCAAAATACATACAGAATTTCAGAGACTTAGCATGACAATGAAAATTAATTTTTTCTCATTAATAATTGTCATTGATTTCATGCTAAAATGGCAATGTGATAATATAATTGGGTTAGATCAAATATAATATTAAAGTGACTTCATCTTTTTTTTTTTAACATTGAAATTGTGGTGACTAAAATATTTAAAATTACCTACATGGTCCATAGTGGACAATACTGAGCTAATGGAGGGAACTCTTGAAGAGAAGGAGGGAAGATTAATATTGGGTTATAATTCATTTAACAAGTATGTACTGATAGTGTCAATAGTATCCTCAAGTGACAGAAGCTAAAAAAGCATTAGGAAATTATGAATTATGATGTCATTAAGTAAAGGTAACTGAGAAAGTATCACAAGGGTTGTTAACTTAGATCAGAAAGTCATGGAAGACCTTTTTAAGGCAATGACTTTACTGGATAAGGCAATGTGGCAAGAAGAGCACTAGACACAGAGGGAACAACATGTGCAAAGATTGTGGGCAAGAAAGAGATAAATAATGCCATTGTGCCAAGGTGGTATCAAAGACTGGGGCTAAAGATGTGGATGTAGAGGTAGGACTGGCCAATCATTATTGACCATGTTAACACTTTGGGATTGATGGAAACAAGTGAAATGATTTGCTTTGTTTTTTAAATGTCAATCTGGTATGGCGATGAACAGTTAGAGCACAGCAAGCATGAGTGTGAAAGAGAAATAGGGAGACTAGGCAGTTAGCCAAGGTCCGAGACTAGGTGCTTGGTTCAAGTGGAGCAGATGGTGCTGTGATTCTCTCCCCAGCACATGCGGCATGCTTTCGTTAACTTAGGTCCTCCATCTCTCTTCTTTGGGTGGCAATTGCTCCCTAATAGATGACTTTCTTTCCATTTTCTGTTAGTGTCAAGAAATTACTCCTTTATTTGTCCTCTTTGGATTTTGCCAAAGACAGAATGCAACTTTCTGATTTACCTTCCTTATGATTCTTAATTAAAGCTTTTTTGACTCAGTTTCAAAAGTGATGTGTAAAAGGAAACATTTTATTTTTGTACTAGTAATGATAGATATGAATTTCATGGATTCATAACACCAGAGAACATTATTGTTGATAATTGGTGCTTGTGTAGAACAGAGATTCTTTTTTTGCTTCTAAAAATGCTTGGGAGTATTTTATTTTCTTTCCACTGAATGGTGGAAACTTTTAAAATATGTACCAAACACAAACTAATTTAAATAATTTATTTAGTAGATAGGGAGTGTTTTACATCGTTCAAAAATTTAGAAATTGTAAAAATGTTTTCAGAGCATTATTATAATTTTCTGCTCATCCTGACCCATACATATTTATTTGTATCTTGTATAATCTCAGAAATTATTATTTCAAACACAGACAGAGATTTATCTCAGGAAGAAAGCCCCTCACCTTTATTGTCTTCACACATGAGGTATGCCATAAAAGTTGCTCTATATAGTGTTTTTGCATTTACTTTTATTTTTGAGGAATAATTTCCGTATGGTAAAATATACAGATCATAGGTATACAGATTATTGAATGTTAGAAATTGTATATACCTGTGAAACCCACAGACCAACCCAATCCATTAGTAAATTACCTCAACTCTCCTTTCAATCTCAGTGCCTAATGGGACAAATTCTCACAAACTCCACTGATACCTGATCAGAGTTTCTACCATCCTTTACCTAGATTGGAGATGATGTCTTAATTCATTTCTGTGCTGTCTGAATATAGTAGAATATTTAAAAAAGTATAAAGCAGGTTATGCCATGTCCTTACTCTTCTCCACATCTTTCAGGATTCATCCTTAAAGTGAAGAGTTTATAAGATCCTAAATAATCTGGCTACTCCTTACCCCTCTGTAGTCCTGCATACATAATTGCCTTTCTGTATTCCATTAAAAGTAATAAAATGTGATTTTTTTTCTTTCCTTCTTTCATGGTCTCTTTCAGACTGTCATGTTTCTAAGTTGCTATTTAATGTGATATCCCATCAGGCATGGGCAACTCCAAGGGCAGGCCCTGATAGGTGCCATGGGTCCCTGCCTCACTACTGAGTATGATATGGGGCTCCCTGGCTCCTGGGTTCCCTACCCCTCCCTCCACTTACTGCAGGATCCAGAGACTGCACCCTTGCTGACACAGGACAGCAGTACTGGTTGTGTTTGAGGTAGGCTCCATAGGTAGGTATCAGTGTGAAGCAGAGATCAGATGTGAAGGTCTTTCCAGGCAAGTTTTGACATGTTAAAGATTGGGTAGGAAAATCTTCTCAATGAGTTATTCTCAGGTGGAGTCTGTCCAAATACACCTGCTGCCCCAGCCTACATTGCTTTCAAGGTGCTGGGGTTTCAAACCCGATTGGCCCATTTTCAAAAATGGCACCATTTCTAAAACTTGATTGGTACTAGTACAAGCTCAAACCTGATTGGTGAGGTTTTAAAACACAGCTGTTTCAAAACCTACTTCCCACTGCTGTTTCAAAACCAGCCCTGTGTGGCCCCAGATCACGTCAGGTGTGGTGGTGGGTGCAGGAGGCCCCACATTGGAGCCAGGCACACCTGTTTCACCAAGAACCAGAAGCTGCTGGGCTCTTCTTGTAAAATATCCATCCATTTTGTGTATTTAATACTAACAATTTTAATACACTTGACTTTGACTCAGTATTTATAGTTCTACAAATTCTAATTAGTAATGAGGGATAATATCAAACAACATTTTCATGAGAAGTCCCTAGGTACAGATAATGATAAACTTTAAATTAACGATGATTATAGGGCAGTAAGAGAATAAACAAATGACCAACAGGACTGGTAGATATTTATGTTAACATGCTGTGACTTCAATATCAAATTCAAATGGATAAATATTTACACAGCATTTAATACATGCTCAAGGCATTTGCAAGCTAGTTGAGTCACAGATAATAATAGAATCCAACCTCATAAGACTGTGGCAATTTCTGTTGTCCATGGGCCATTGGTTTTCATTTGATACTAAATAGATTTTTAAATATTTTGATATTCTTTTTCATTTATTGAATTCTCATATCAATCCTCTTTCTAATACTTGCCATTAAATTCCTTCCAGTTATCCTTATTTCATGTCTTGATAAATAACGCTGTCCTAATTACCTTTAATCTTGTCTGCATTATCAAAGTAGTCTCTCTGTCTTTATTTTTTTACCATTACATATTTACTCAAAACACAGCAGTCAGAATATAAGACCATTCTTGTCTTCCTTTTCTCCAAAGCACTTAGCACATCTAACATGCTCTATAGCACTGGTCAACAAATTTTTACAAAAGTCATGTTACTGAAATAAAATTAGTCATTTCCTATTAATTTGTATGTCCTCAACATGAATATGACAGTCACATTCTAATTTTGGCTCTAATTTTTTTGCAATCTGCAATAAATTGATGCTTACATCACGAAATGCATGCCAATAGTAATAGGCCTACAGTTAATACCTGTGAAAAATCAAGTCACAGACTACTTCTTAGATTTCTTCGCTTGTCTCTTCTTCAGCTGTTCAGGAATAGAATAAATGGAAGACGGTTTCCAATGTGCAAAAGCACAGCCTTAAGATTCCGTTTTAAAGAGTCTAGAAATAGTCTCCATTCTTGTGGGTCATGAGTGATTTCTAAGGCATTCATGAGGCCCTCAATATCGGAACAGAATACCAGAGTACTTTCCTTTCTGAAGAAAGGCTCCAATTGCTGGTGGTGCTTTCTATAGAAAGTCATTGTGACATCTTCTTGTAGATGATTACATTGTTGGAATCTTGATCCTAGCAATTCTGCCTTGTTCTTGGATAAAGTCCAAATCATGAACCAGGTCACTGAGTTCTTCCCGTGTTAGCCTGTGTGGGGTTGATGATGCACCACACTGAAAATCTGGATCACTGCGTGCTGATGGAACAGGAGAAGAACAGGTCAGCTCACCCTAGTCCTCATCAGATGAATCAAGAGAATATTCTGCTGGAGGTTCTGGAATAGGAAGTCCCTCACTATATGGAACTGGTCTCAATGCAGACAGAATGTTTGGGTAGACTCTTCTCGACTTCTTTTGCTTCATTATTCTGCCAGAAAGAGGAGGAACCAAGCAGTAGGAACAGTCTTTTATGTGGTTGCTTGGCTCTCTCCACACCATGGGGACTAAAAATGGCATTGATGGTCTTTTGCCATTTAACCACTGTGAAATGGCAAAATCTGTGAAAGCTGTGTTGCCCATGTAGCACAGCATAGATGTGGGGCCCAAAGCTTGTCTTGGTCACCAACCTTGCCTCCTAAGTAAAGATGATAAGCCTTCTTTACTTGAGAAGTGATACATTTCCATTGGTTGGCAAATGTCACTTCCCCACAAATAGCGCAGAAATCGTTCACGCTATTAACACACTTTCGAGGCATTACTGTTCTGTATTGTGCCTAAATGGATAAAATAATAACAGTGCTATGGAACAGTAGCTTCAACTGTCTCGCACAGTCTGAAATATTTTCAGTGCTCAACCTTTCCGACAGGGCTTCATATAGTGCACTGCTGACATCAGCTTACTTCAGCAGCTGCCTGGCAGTAGTATTGCATTGCATCAGAAAATGATGCAATCAACTCTGGATGATGTGTGCATGATGGTATTATACAATGTGATACAGTATTACATCATTCTAGGCTGATTTAGGATTTTGTTGCAGTACTACTGGGTAAATTTACACCATGAAACATATAATATGAATTACATGAAATATCTTCAAAATGAGAGCTAATAAAAATTTTTCAGGGTTATATTCATGTTCAGCATACCAAGTTACTACAGATTAGGGCCTTTTAAAGTCAGTAACAATCTCACTGTTGACCAGTGTAGTTTAAGTATTTTTTTGTTTATCATTTTTCTCCATCTCTCTCCTTCACCATTAAAAAAATAAGTTTCATGAGGGAAAATCTTTGCTTAATTGGCATTGTTTCCGCAATTCCTTGGATAGTGGCTTGCTCAAAATATGTATCCAATATACGGGACATCATTTTTCCTTTGATGATTTTAGCAGAATTTCAAAATAATGAAAAAGATTAAAGAGAGAAAATTTTTATTCCCTTCACAGTGTATTTTGTCTTGTAACAAATATTTTATAATGAAACACTCATGACTACAATGGCTAATACTTCAGGGTGGTTTGAATAGTAATAGCAGGTTAATACATATATATGACAAAACTGTGTATAGAATTAATAATAACATGTTAAATGAATTTAAGATGATTAGAAATCTGTCATTAGTTAATACATAAATAAGTTAATTTCCTCTACACTCAATGAGCTCCTTCTAATGACTTCAGCTATTATTTCTGTAAAGTCAAGTCTCAAAACTGTGACTGTACCCTGGACCAGTTTCCTTAGTTGCCGTTTCTTCTGGATAATTCTATACAATTACCAAACATAGAGGGTGAAAAACTAAATAATAAGCATTATTTTTTTTCAAATTTGCTCTCTTCAGAATGTCCTATTACAGAATGTCCTATTACAGTGGTGTTATTATTTTTCTAGTTTTCCAATCCTGAAATACCATAACTTGTTATTTTTACTCTAATAGAAGGAAAGAAAAAGGAACTTTTATGTTACTAAGTTAATATAGAATGCTTCAACCAGAATAATTTTTTTTCAAAAGAATGAAATGATTAAAATGATTCCAGGAAAAATTCTTTATTGAGGAAGGAAATAACAATTAAATATGATCTTTAGGTCATCTTAGAGTGAGATCTAAGAATAGAATTTTATAAATGAACTCATTAGATCAGTAATGAATATGTACTGAATAATTCTTGTTAAATTAAAGGACAGTGGCTTTATCATATATGCACAATCTCTCTAATCATTGAAGAAATGAATGCAGGATATTCTTAGATTGCATGAGTCCAGGATGTAGATTCTAACATGTCTAGAATAGTACCTATCAGTCATGTTCATATCACTGACCTGAGATTTTAGTAACACTTTAAATGTGAGTTAAATAAAGATATGCAAGAAGGTTAGGCAGCGTGAGTCAAAGACTGAAAGGTTAGGTGACCTAAGTGGAAGACATGGTGGGGGACAGGGGCCAATGTTTTCTTAGAAATACTAACTCGAGTTCTTAAAATCCACATATCAACACTGCAAGGTATTAAAAATTTATGATTGGGAATGCAGATTTTGGCTAGCAATGTTTTCAGTCTCAAAGAGAACCCTTATACCATAGAACAGTTTTGTTTGAAATTTCTAGAAATTCCAACAGCAATTTTTGAAAACCAACAGAGAAACATTTTCAGCTCTGATATTACTTTTAGCTAAGAAAAACACATATCAAGGCAGTTTGAACCAGAATGTGTGAACTGGGAAGATTTTAGGCTAAGTGATTTCTGCTGTTTCTTTGATTCTTAGGCAGCCATGAGTTCAGCCATAGAACAACCATCTGTGGCTATTTATGTTACAGAATGCCAGTCTTGGTTTCCCTTAGCCAGTAAAAGGAAAATAGAGTCCGAGGAGAAGGAAAGTAGATTAATTTGTCGACAAATTGAGGAGGGCATCATGTGTGAAAAACTACCCTCCTGCCCTGTGGCAGAGGGCAGGAATATTTATCCAGAGTTACAAGGGAATTAAAGTGAGGGAGTGGGCAAGAGTTAGCATGCCTATCCTTTTGATGCAGGCATCTGGAGATTTTTGAGGAGGTTCTGGTTGATACGAGCTTGCTTTGTTATCACCTGGTCATCATCAATTTCATTGCTATCTTTTTGGGGATGTTCTTTTTCCTTTGGAATGTAAGAAAACAAGGTTGTTAAATAAATAAATCTTTTTAAAAAATAGAGTACAACTCATGATAGGGAATGACAAATTCTTGGAGGAACATATGGGTTCAGTAATAATTACTGTGGCACTTCTAGGAAAATAAAATAGCCATATCCTAGTTCAAAATAGGTCAAAGGAAGAAAATTATAATGTACCAGGTGGGTGTGTTCGCCTCCTTTTATAAGTGTGATGACTCTAATGAGTGGGCATGTGAGATGATCTCTTGATAATTGATTTATTCTAATGTCAGTTCAAGGATATCTGCAAACCGATACATTTTGGTGGCAACCAAATTTGTTATTTTTCTCTAGTAACATTTCTATCACAACATTTTCTATTCTTTTAGTGATACTTTCTTGAGGCATTGTGAATGATTGTGATCAGAAACATATTTGGGTGTATAGAAGATTCTACATTTGCCATTCCAAGGAAAAGTATTTTTCCACATTTATATTGGGGGAGCAAGATCCTAAAGGAGATTAATCTGAGCTGTTAGCACTTTCTTTACCTTATGATATATATGTCTCTCACCATCCTCCATCCATAGCACTTTGCAGTTTTATCCTTACCAGGAAAGAGGACAATAGAAAATAGTATTCTTAATATTTGCTCCAGACTACAAACTGTGTCATACAGATTTAACGAATTTGCAAAATTTTGCAAAATTATTTTGAATTTATTCTTCATAAAATAATTATGCATAGTTGTTAACTGTAACTATTAATGTAGGAAATTTTAATTTAATATTTAAAGAACCCTTGAAAATGAGGCAGTTCTCTCTCCATCCATCATCTGAGTGGTAAGAATCCTAATTGTCCAGTGTGGGGCTAACTGGCTAAGAGGCTTACTTGGTTCCATAAGTGATGCAGAACTTAAATGAAATTTTTCATTACTAAAGTAGTGCTTAAAATCAAGCTTGGTTCATGGGCTTTGAAACTAGATAAGGCATTTGCACTGGAGCTCTGCATTGTAACAGTCTGCATGAGCACACCTAGGGTATACATTGTAATAACAGTAAGTGATTTCAACATGAAAAATGATTAAATGTCCACTGCACATAAATAGAACCCATGGAAGTGAGACTTCTGGAATTAAGGCATTTTTTATTGTCATTACTGTCATTATCTTCCTATTCGGAAATGGATCTTCACTAAAGCTGTCATTCAGACACTGTTTTCACCAAAGATCATCCTAGTTCTTAGCTCATTTTGTAGAGGACAGTAAACCCATGCACTAAATTTATCCAATGATAGAGACTAGTCTTCTGATGACTTCATTCTTCCCTGAATTGGATAAAACTTTAAACACATTTTTTCCTGACACTAGGTCTCAGACTTTCCGTTTCTTGCAACATTTTTTTTTAAATTATAATTGTAAATCCTTTTTCTGATACTTTGAGGTGTATGGACACTTTTAAAATGTCTTGCCAGTTTTCCAATCCAGTAATGCCTTTCTCAAGGATCTAGGAGTCATTCATTTAAAATGGAATCACCTAGGGAGATAGTTTCCCTATCTCCTGCAAGTACGTGCAGATGACTAACTCCAGTAGACTCAATAAACAAACACAGATGATCTAAACATAAACATATCTGCTAACCTAGGAAGTAACTCAGTATGTTCACCACATATCATTAATCAACCTCCCCTTGATATCTTCCAGTATTTTTGTACCAGTCAGTCCAACCCTTACAAACACATTTACCCTTTATTCCAGTGGAGTTGAGTTCAGATTTAGTTCTGATCCTTCCCTATTGCAATAGACTTTAAATACAGTTTTCCTTGCCTG
The DNA here is from genome assembly GCA_004024925.1 of Scalopus aquaticus. Classification (NCBI taxonomy): domain Eukaryota; kingdom Metazoa; phylum Chordata; class Mammalia; order Eulipotyphla; family Talpidae; genus Scalopus; species Scalopus aquaticus. The sequence continues at coordinate 59,218 of PVIJ01002554.1, read as the reverse complement.
TTTAATGTCGATGAGTACAGTTTTTGCTGTGACAGTTCTCTGGATACAAACCCTGCAGTCCTTTTATTCTCTTTGACTCACTAGAGGAATTAGCTTCTCTTTTTCTTTTTCTTTTTTCTTCCTTCTTGGTTCCTTGCTTGGTTCCTTGCTTCTTTATTTTTTTCCCTACCAGAGATAATTTTATGCTATAAAAATATTCTCATATTATGTGACAGAGATATCTCCTTAAGAAGGGGAGGTACCGTTTTCCCTACCCCACTTTAGGATGAGTGCAACTGAGCGTCCAGGTGAAGCTCTATAATATGGAAGGCAGTTAGGGTCGGGACATGCAGAAGGACATGTGAAGAAAAATGGTGCTCTTGCTTCTTGGCTTTGTCCTTGCACCGGGGACTTAGGGGACCTAGATGAGACATGCGGAGGAAAGACTTGCAGGAACATTTGGAGGAGACACTTGGGTGAAGACATGCAGGGGTCTGACATGGTAGCCATTATCTTGATTTGTGCTTTGATTTTGCCCTTTGGTCCTATTTTCTGGGACCTGTTTCGGAATGATTATGAACCTGTTTTCCTGTGGTTCCCTGACAGAAGGTACCTTAGACTGTGGCAAGTTGTTGGGCCTCAACAGCCCTGTTTCAGGCTGGTCCTGTTTGGCTGGACATTTACCCACTGGGGGATGGTTAACTTTGGATGTTTTATTGGGCAACTATTATCTTTCTCTCTCTATGCACACTATCCTGTTAAAGCATTTTCACACTAGGAGTGTGCTTTGTCTTTATGTAACGGGTGACAGAACCTCTTTCGAACATGCATGTTTGGGGGTTTCAGAGTACCCCTCAGTCTGAAGTCTAACAAAACTAGAGGTTAAACATTTTTTGCCAGAAGATCTTGCTCTTCAAAATTGAAATATATATTGTGTCATCTCAGAAAATTGTTATAAATTAAGATAATACAAAATGACGGGACTTGTTCATATACAGAAAGTAAACAAATGAGAGAGATCTTTAAATAAATTATTGAAAGAAAGAGGGAAAACAATTATATATAGATTTTCCTTTTCTAATTTATTGAAAGCCAACTGTCCTGGCAACAATTACCTAGACTCCAACAATCCCAGGTTCATCCTTTCCCAATTTTAGGAAGAATGTTTCCATCTGCCCTTACCTGGCTTCAGGGTTCTGCCCATGGGCAGGATTGTGCTGCTGGGACATAGAAGTCCCACCTACTACACATGAGTTGGCTCTCTTCTGCCCACTTCAAATGTAAATTACCTCATTATGAACAATTCTCTTTAAGATGGTGTCATTCCCTGTCACCAATTGCTTCTCTTCACTGCTCGCAAGGCCCAGAATTGTTTATAAAATCTTGTATCCTCCGAAGAGAAGAAAAGAAACAAAAGAATGGTGGAAAAATGCAACAAGGAGTCAAAATAAAAGCACCCAAATCCACAATCTCCTGCCAATATTTTAGAAAAACACATTAAAAGCTTTGGGACATTGCCAATTCTGGGCTTAGGTTGAGAGGCCCCACAGGAATTTTATATTTTCCAGAATAAAATAAAATACACCTTACAGGCAAAAAAATGAATACCTGTGTCCAAATGAGGACTGCTTAATTGCATTGCATACTTATGGATTACATAATAAGTGCTTTTGTTAGTAAATAGACATTAAATTGCTACAAGTACAAATGTGATGAAGAATAATTTGTGAATCTTGAGAATACATTGTGATGTGTGTTTTGAATCCTCCACCTTTATCAGAGAGTATATTACTATGTAGAATAGGTTAAAATGCTTTTAAGTAGCTTTTCCTAGAATTATATAATTTAAAAGCATGTTGTAAATAATAATATGTTGATGGGATATTCACCAAAACTTCTGGGCTCTCATACTAACTTGATATAAGAAGACACTGGGAAAAAAAGGAGCAGAAAACATTATGATAAAATGATCAAAATTCTATTTATAGAATTTTTTGTTTTATAGTGTTTGGGTATAAAAGAAACCATATAGTATGCCTCTGAGTTCTTGAATGAATATGTAATCAAAACAGCACTAGATGGGTTAGCAGACAAAACATCAATTTAATAACAGTTGTGCGGAAAATTTGCATGGCTCTAACTTATAAAGAATAATGGAACAGACCAGGAATATTTATCCTACATTTTGGGACTTAGGGAATCAAGAACACAGAGGGGGAAACTTCACATTAAAGACAAGTGTTGTGCTACAGCATGAGCCAAGTTCATGTGGTGCCAGTGATCACAAGGAGGAACAGGGCCTACTCAGCAAGCAAGCCAAAAGTTTATTAGAAAGAAAAAAGAACAGATTCCAGGGAGAATGGGAGGGGTTGAAGAAGCCATTGAGCTGGGACCTGATTCCCTTTTTTTAATGCCCTTTGTGGTACTTTGATACAGCTGAGTTGCTGCTTTCTCATTGGCTGTCCAGTCTAAGCTTTGTTACTATGACTTGTGATTTTTACTACACCCTGTTATTTGCCCTCTATTCTCACACATTCTGTTTTTCCTGCCACTTCCTGAACAGGGAGAGGGCCACCCCAGAACCCCCAAGCCTGCCTGCTCTAAATGGGTTCTGCCATCCACTGCATCAAGACTAAACATGTAAGACCTTTAATGGAAAGGAAGTTTAATACAATTAGTGTGCAATACAGAAAAGACAAAGAATATAGTTTCTAAATCAAACACCTAAAGTTACCCATCCCCTCGTGGGTAAAAGTCCACCCAAACAGGATTGGCCCAAAGAAAAAACTGAAAGCCTGCCACAAGTCTAGAGCACCTTCTGGCAGGGACCCATAGAAATGGTCAGAAAGAGACAGTTAAATCTGGAGGAAAGGAGCACAATCAGAAACAAGATAAAAGCTGCCATTGTTAACTTACCCAGGGGTCTCTCACCCACATCTGTTTCAACCAGTCCAGGACCATAAAAGCAAGTACAGCTTCTTTACATGTCTCTCTGCTCCCTGTGCCTCTTCCAGGTCTTTCTTGCTCTCCATCCTGCTTCTTTCCTTCCCCAGTCTTCTCTCCAGCTTCTTCTCGTCCCTGCTCAGCTCCACCCTCCTTTAGGTGGGGCAGGGAACCTGGAACCTCCTCTTTTCCTGGGGACCACTCTGTTATAATGGTGGGGGTGTCTGGGGGGAGCATGTCTTGGACTTTCTTGCCTAATCAGCCTTTCTCACAAGAGGAGGATTACCTTCTTCTTATTCTGAAAGTAAAGATGAAATTCTTACACAGAATGGATATGTTCAATGATACATCTAGAACTGGATGAGATGTCCAAAATACATTATTCACGGTGTCTCTTCTTTAATCAGGGAGAAGTAAAGGGCTTAGGCAAGGCCAGAAGCTTCTCTTAGACTTTAGGACCCTCAAAGCTCTCAACCCCAAATCATCTCCATTCAATAAGTAATGGGAATAGGCCTACTGAGTCTCACGGGGCCTTAATTGACCTCTTAGTTGTGTGGCAAGAGCTCTACTCTGTGCATATTGAGAAAAGCTTATCTAACCGTTTTGAGGAAACAACCCCCAATAGGAAACAAAAATAGCAGGTTAGTGATTATTTTTTTTTAACTAAGGACAATGTACAATAGCAACCACACCAAAAATATGGTACAGTTAAAAAATACTGCTTCTATGCACAATTCAAATCATGAGTATTATAGTCTGCAGATGTTCATTTTCCTGGTTTTTAGAGTTGTAGGACATTTAGAAGAGTTTTTTTCATAATATTAAAACAAGGGTATATCAAAAAGTTTTCATAAAATACCGATTTTAATTAAGTGAGAAAACCTTAAATTTTATATTTGTTCAATCTTGAATAAATGCAGTCTCACACTTCAGAAATGCTGCTCCAAAACAACTACTGCAAGTGTGGTCCAGGAGCATCAGCTTCCCGGGGCACTTAGACACACCAATTCTTGAGCCATTCCACACTTACTATTGGGACCAAGCACAGGTGGCCCCAAGATGTGCCTCAGTGACATGCTGATTTTTTTTGAATGGGAAGAAATTAAGAGACACAGATCCAAGAATGATGGTTTTTGCCCAATTATCTACCTCCCTAAGACCAGGAAATGAATCTTCTCTGTGGTGGTAAGGAAGTTGAGAGATAAGGTGGCCTTTACCCATTTCAGGTGTAAATTACCTGATCATAAACAATCCCATTTAAAACAAGAGGCAATTTCCTGTCACTAGCATTTGCTTCATAGCACTCCAGGCAAACCTCAGAATTGTTTGCAAACCTTTGTGTCCTCCAAAGAGAAGAAAGGAAACAAAATGACTAGGATTTGCAAAGTTTGTTTTTCATGCATATATACATAAGCCCTGCAAAATTCCTCTTTATTTAAATTGCAAAGCTCTTTGTTATGTTTTTCCTCTTTATTGATTACTTTCTAGAGACTATATAACCTTATGGTAATGAGCAGATGAAAGTTTCCATTATTCTATGTATGGGCCTTTATGCCCAAGTAATTAAAGTTTGTCTTTTCTCTTTCTAATCTCTCTTGTGTCAATTTAATTCTTTTCTAACCATAGGAACTTTAAGGACAGAGGAAGATTAGGTTCTGCTAAACATTACTGAATCAGAAACTCTGGAACCTAGAATTTGTATATCGATAAATACGGAAATGATTCTCTGAGGTGGACTGGGATTTGAGACCCTCTTTGATAAAAGAGCACAGCCTTGGGGTCAAGTAAAGAGAAGGCTTTTGAAGCAGGGACACCTTGTAAGCTCCCTGTAACAGAGTGTCAGGTAGCATGGGTTTGGGCACTGCCAGCAACCAACCACTGATACTTGAGAAAACTATAAACATCTAGACCTAGAAATTGTCCTCTTCAATCTTGAAATGATATCATTGTTTTCCTATATTTATTATCAGATATTTCAGAGCTAGTTTTATTTTCTGCATATGAACATGTAATCAAATGTATCTGGAGGAAAATTCTGTACTTAAGGAACTAAAGAAGGTACATATTAACTATGAATATGTAAAATGCTGCATTTACTTTCATCTTAATCATAGCTTCTGATAGTTTCTCATAAAAAGAGAAATACAGCTTGCTTTCCAAAAGATGTCAGGGGTTCAGTAGCACACAAACCTGAAATTTTATGGAAAGTGGATGCTGCAGTGAAAAGTCTCATACTTTCTTTAGTGAGAAGAAATTATGCCCATCTGAATGGTGGCAAGAGTGCAGATGATAGGCTCGCATCTGCTTAATGTTATAGAAATCCTGGCTTTCCACTAATCCTCTTCTAAGATCTTTCTAATGGGAAAGACATCTGTTGCCTCCAGTTGAAGATGAAATTCCTGGTTCCACAGTTGGTCTCTACTAACACTGTGTAGGATTAGGCCTCATTATTGCCTATTGGGGTTGAAAGCCCAGGCTCATGTTTTTGTTTTCTCTGATATCAGCCCAGTGAGGGAATAGGTTTGTCTCCTTAAAATCTGGTAGAATGGACGTCTTCATTCCCAGGTCATTTGGCATGGGCCACAGTTCTGTGGTGTTTGACTGAATAGAGTGTTTGCTGACTCAGTTTTCTGTGTTGCTACACTGCACTTTCCCAGTCCTCTGTCTAGGAGCAGAATTTTGTTGGTACCTTTACTTTTGTGCTCATCGATGTTCTGCATTGTCAGCTTCAAGTCATGACTCAAGAAAAACAAAAATATCCCAGGATTTATCACCATGTTATTATGTGAATTCTGACTTCCCTAGTTAATTTGACTTATTCTTTATTCAAATTTATAATACATAATTTAGATCTCAACATGCAAACTCCAGCAAGAAGAGAGGTTTCACCTATAACTCAAGACAATCACTTATAATTACAATATGATTTATTGGGAAAACACACACCATGAAAATATAAGCACACACGTCAGCTGCCAGTGATAGGAGCATCTCACCACTATGATGAAGTTTGGAAGACCTTGCAAGAGTGCATTCATTCAGGGTCTAGGACTTGTTGGGCATCAGCTCATAGGGAAGGGAGTGCTGCTTCTCTGGGAAGAGCCTCTAGCAGCAGTTGCCATGATCTGGAGAAGACTCTGAAGACCCCACTGGAGTCAAATATGTCTCAGATTGTCTTATTTTAGTTCCTATATTTATACTGCTTCAGAGGTATTATCAGAGCCACCTGTGAGTTTTGGGCTTTGTCTCTTGACACAGTTGGGCTTTTATCTGGTCTTACCTTTCATAACTGTTTTTCATTGATCTCATAACTGGTTGTTTACATTTTAAATTTTCAGCAGAAGTCACTGCATCTCAATTATACCCATTTCTTGATCGGTCATGACCATTATAATATCAATGTATATAACAAGACTATAGAATGTGTATCCCCCAAAAGGGCCAGATAGGCTTTTCCCAAGATGTCCAGAGTAGGCCTATTCTAATACATAAAACCTTGACATGTGGAACTCAGGTTAACTGAGGTTCCCTGGGCCTTGAGAGAAACTATTACCTAAAGGATGAATGTTACCTAGATGTTATCTAGCATGTCATCTAGAGTTCTCTCCAGAAACAACCTCTTTATCAGAAAAACCTATCTGAAGGCAGGGCATGTATCTAAAGACAAGGCTTTTTTATATATATCCCCTCCATGTCAATATCAAAATAAGGACTGGAATTTAGGAAGTAGTTTGACAGATTTTACTCTATAAGAACTATTCCCACAATTACAAGTTTAAGCTCAGTTTATATGCCGTGCTACAGAGGAATATATGTGTTGATGAGAAAAGAAACAATGAGTTCTTTACATAAAAATGCATAATTATTCTTGATAGGGGAGTTCTGGTTTTCATCTATAGGTTTAGCTCTCTTGATTTCCTAAATTAGCTTGACCTAAATAAATGTTATTTCTGTCTGTGTGCAGAGGAGGGAAATACTGGGGTTTAATCATTTTCCTGATTCCTAAAGAAGGCACTGTGAAGATGCAAAGACTAGGGACTCACTGTTAATATCTTCTTTAGCTGTCTCCTTGGTCACTAGTTGTTGGTGAAAGTGTGGTTCACCCACAGGCATTGGGTTCCTGCCTGACTGTGTCACAGAACAGGACAAACCTGACTTTATTCTTGTGCAAGTGTTTTTGCTCTCTTGACCTGTTAAGTCTGAGGAGGGAGTCCCAAAATATTGACAATAGTTCACATTGACAAGCATCTTGTTGTGTTTGTTCTGTGTGTAATGTTAAGGAATTTTATCATATTTGGAGAAATAAAGAATAGTATGACTAATCCATTTGCCAGAATGGAAGTCTCCACTCTGTCATTTGTAAATGTTGCTATTATATTTATAAAATGTGCAATTAAACTTAAGATTTATTTTTAAAATTTCAAGTAAATCTGATTGTGAATTAAAGAGAATTGTGCTGTAACTTGAACAATAATAATTTGGCTATGGATATATGATTTAAATTCAATTAATTATTCTCAGGGTAGAAAAATTTTAAATATATGTGAAATTAGCAGAAACCCAGAACACTTATTACATGAAAACATTATTTTATGAAGAGAAGAATAATTACCTAGTAAATCTCTACTTCTTTTGTTGTATTTTATCTGTGATACACTGGAGAAAATACATTAATTCAATTAATTTTCAAAAGAAAGTCATTAAAATCCTGATCAGAAAATGCCATATGATTGAATATAAGTAAAATATGCTTTTTGAAAATGACAGATTTCCAACTCAAGAGGAATTACCTGGTGAAATAAGACCTATAGATTCTAAGAATAGTAAGAAAAATCTGGAGCAGACACAGCAAACTTTCAGGTCTTAATAAAGTTATTAGTTAATTAAGTTCATTTATTTTTCAGATGGTTATAAAATCCTTTAAAAAACATTTTTTATAATCAAAAACATAGAATTTAACAGCAGAATCTTCACTCTGCATTAGCTGTAATTTCCAATAAAATGTGATAGAAAATCCCTAATATGTGTGCAAATTGTATGGTATGTATATTTATGACTGAATCAATATAATATGTTAAACAGTTTTTCCTACTTAAGTGTCAGAAGAAGAATAAGGAGAAAACCTAAGCCAGTGAATAATGTCCCGAATGGACTACACCCCATCTCTGCACTGATGAAGTCCCACACACTTTGCACTATCACTCCCACTATAGATCAACTGGACTTCCCAAATAGAGGGCAGCTGGGAAGGAGGTAGATGGGAGGAGTAATGGGGGACCCCTGAGGAGTCTGCTTCTGGTCCTTGGTCTTGTTTTATAGCGTTTTGGCAGAGATGATGACAGCTGTTCTCTTGACTTCATGGTAGAATTATATGGCCCAATTTGAATTTTGGGTCTTTCCTTCTGCCCCAGCTCTCTGGGAACTAGCAAACCCTTTCCTTGTGGTTGTGATCAGTGTGTATGTGGGACTTGTTCTAGTGGTTTTGAGCCTCAGTTGCTCTGCTCCAAGCCCAGGCTGTTTGGCTCAAGAAGAGATGGGTGATTTTTGGAGCTTGAGAATCTGTTATTTGAAAACCTTCTTCTCTCTTTATGCCGTTTGAACTTTCACACCATTAAATATCTTTGAGTACACCATGAGTCTGTTTTCTTTGCCTTTGTACATATGAATGGCCAGGCCCTTTTTTCAGAAAAGACAAAAGAAGATTTTCCCATTAGCAGTTGGGGGGTCCCTGGGTATTCCTTGGCTTCATGTGGTTTCAGTATGAAAGGTTAAATATTGCAGCTACTCTCTCCTGTTAAAAAAAAAAAAAAGAAAGAAAGGTTAAATATTATGCTAGTATCAAAAAGAATGTGTATTTATTCTTTTACAAGCACTCTCATAATTATGAATTTTGACAGGTTTTATAACATTGACTTTATAATAACACAGTATTTAAAACCGGTGAGTTTGATCTATTGCAAGTTCTGCTAATGACTTAAAAAGCTGAGGGCATGCAGATCCATAGTAATTTTTGTCATTTAATAATATTTACTTACTAATATTATTTTACATCAGTGAAAGCCACTTTCAAAGTTCTTCAACTTGGCAAATGGAAATTTATTTGAATTTAATGGGAGGGTATATTATAAAACATGTCTAGAAATACCACCCAGGATTTCAAAATATAGCTTTATTTTTATTTGTAGAAGTATGCTATTATCTAGAGCATAACCCTTAATACTTAATGCAACTTAACTTTGTATTAATAACAACAGCAATATTTCACCCGCTTCTATTACTCTTATCATAGATAATACAAAAATATAAAGTAGAAAATTACCAAAATAAACTAAAGTCAAGCAAAATTGTGAAAATAGTTTATTTTCCTGATAGGACATTGGGTTTGATTTATAAATGTTTTGTTTAACTGAAAATCTCATTTTCAGTTATGTTGTCTTGTAAATGTATATACATTTTAAGTTTTGAAACTTTCTTAGGCAATCTTATTGAAGACATTTTTTTCCAAATATTTTTAACCTTCTTTTCTTTGATGCAATATATTTTATAAAATCATTTAGAATGAGCACTCTACCCAATTACTTTTTTTTTTGATACTGTTTTTGCCCTGACAACTGTGTATACCAGAATCATATATTAGATCGTAATCACCTGCTGCTTGCTGACATGGCCATTCTCAGACTCTGCCGATTCACAGTAAATAATGAGTTTTCCTCATTATTCTTTTCTTTCCTTCGAGGTTTTCTTGGACTTTTGTTTCACCTTTCTTCCTACAAGATCTGTAGTCTGGGTGCCAGAATTTTGTTCTTTTCAGTCTTATTCCCTCTGCACTTAAACTGCCAATTTCTTCAAAGTTTCTGGCTTACTCTCATCTCGGTCTTCCAATTCAGACTATGTAACTCTCCAAACTGTGCATTTTCTAGGTGATTTCTTTCAACAGCTTAGAAGTGTGAATCATATGTTTCCTCAAGATGCCACCCTTTTCTTGGATTTTACCCTAAGAGCCAGAAAACTACTCCAAAATCAAATAGAAATAATAGATACATTTTTATTCATGTTAACTTAAATAACTTTTGATATTCTTTAAAATCCATCATTACTCATTTCTTTCATTCTACCACAACTTTAGAGCTTACTGTTTTGCATCTTCATAACTCCTGTCTGGGCAAATGTTTCTGTATACAGTTTGCTAGACCGATGCTTCCATAGTGATGTTCTGTTGTCTTTAAGCAGGTCCTTACTAACTAAGGTAGTGTTGGTTGCTAGACTGGCTTCCCATTATAGCAGTGTTAACTCCAGCTACATCTTTGGACAAATCTTTATGGTTCTGTAGGCAGGTGCTTTTACAATTTATAGGAGTTATATTTAGCTGCAATTCTACTTCACTATGTATATAGATATCCAAACCAGCTTGAGTGATTTAGAAATGTTATGGCTAGAAAAGCAATCTAGGGACCTTATCTTGATTTTCTTAAAATTTCTGATCTAACAGTTAAAAAAACACTTAATAAAAGTCAAATTTAAATCATTAAGCTGTAAACTTGTGTACTAGACATGTTTAAACATAAATTCTTGTCTTATCACTTTTCTTTTTATTAAAATAAACAGATTAACCTAAGTCCTCTTTGTCCACATCTTTGAAAATAAGAATCATTATAATTTGTCCCTGATTTGTTATAAAGACTCATGTATAAGGCCTGAAAACAGTCAGTATTTGTCTTAAAACCTATTATGCTATTGATAAATAATAATATGAATATGATCATAATGCTATTCATATGAAAGGGTAAGGGGAAAGCATTTAAGGCACTGTTTTTCCTTTTTTGCAGAGAAGTTTATTTTAGATTAAAATTGTTATTTACGGAGGAATATATAGTCTGAGGGAGGGAATGATAAATTTTTCTTGAATTCTATATTTGGATAGATTCAAGTTTTATTTATTTTTTATTTTTTAATTTTTTAAAGATTTATTTATCTATACATACAGCTGGGGTACAGGCCAGAGGTGTGGAGTGGTGAGAGGCTTCACCAGAGGCAGAGTGGGGAGCAGAACAGGTAGATCAGAAATACACTGCTGAGGGGAGCAGCGGGCGAGGCAGGAGAGGTCTGCCGCACCATGTGGGAATCTCCCCGGCCAGGTGTCGAACTTGCATCGCTGCTGCCAAACTTGCATCGCTGCTGCCGACAGCTCCACAGTGCAGCACTTAACCGCTGCGCCACCAGGGAGGCCCCCAGATTCAAGTTTTAAAGGCCCCTTCCCTCCAAAGGAAGTTAACTGGAAAGCATGTCTAATTAGAGAAATACTACCATTTTTAATGATAAATTAATAATGCAAGTAATAGTTTTTAATGTAGGCATATTTATGTGACCACTAAGGAATTATATAAATCATCTAAGTCCCTTCTGAATGGCAGGCATTGATTTGGATGCAATAAATATATGAACTAACACTAAAGACTTCAGAGTACATGATGAGACAAAACAGTTCAAATTTAATATTAAAGCTGAAAAATACATACGAATGAAAAAAGAGTCCTCTATAAAGAAATAGGGTGACAGGGTAGTGATTGGATTTTATCTGTTTATTCTTTGTAGTGCATTATAATATTAACCTCTAATTTAAATCTTATAAAAAATAGGTATGTAGCAGATACATTATTTCTAACTCGAAATTAAACTAAGGACTAGAGATGTTAATTTATTTGCCAAATTTCACATACATGAAATGGTGTAGGGCTAGATCACTAATCAAATTTTTCTGATTACAAGTTTATATATTTCATTATTTTTTATAATAAATAATCAATAAAACCTGTCAGATTCATTTAGACTGCTTCTTGACTGCACATTTCTTTGATTTTACAAATAGTTTTTATACTTTTTTCTTTCACAACAAAACTGTGTTGTCAATTATTGCTAAGGACTATCTTGTCTTTAATAATTATAATTCAAAATTTCTGTTAAGATTTTGTTACAATTCCAAATTGCTAAAATATGAAAATCTACTGAAAAAATATATATACACACATACACACACATATATACACACAGTGAAATCACACTTGAAAGATAAAAGTAAAATCTTCATTTCTATATATTTGTCACTGATAAGGAAACTTACTTTGTATGGTCTGTAAAAGCAGCACATGAGGTTCAGCTCTCTGAAGGCCATATTGATAAGGATTTATGATTCCTCAAAGCACAGTGTCGCTAAATGAGGGGTAAAAGCATAAGTGAAAATTGTACCACAGTTATAAAAATTAATTTCTTTAAATTCTTCTTCACCTTTGAAATATCATGCAAAGATCAATTACTTGGCAAGAGATGGAGTAGATCATTGTATATTTTAGGAAAAAAATAGGTTATTGATCTCAATACAGAGTAAAAATGAAAGTGAACAGGAAATTCTATTTAAAGATAATTTTATTTAGCATTCATTAGGAATAACTCCGAGTTATAATTATGCTATGGGTCATTAGAAAAATTTATATTTGACAGTATTGTATTTATACGTGGATGTTATTAATCCATTTAAATAAACTCAGGGCTATATATTTTACGGAGTGATTTTAAATGCATCAATTCTTGACCTTTTTCAACCATTAAATTCCCCTGTGAGAATGTAATGAAATTTATAAATCCCCTCTTCCTAAAACCTACACATGTATATAGAGTTTTTCCTATAAATAAAGATGTGATTCATAGAACTCTCTGAAGCTCTTACTAATGGACTATGGATGACATGTGGGCATATATCATAAAATTACTGAAGTTCCTAAATCAAAAGTATTTCTCACAATTATTTCTTAGAGACCCAAAATTATTTTATGACAATTTTTTGAGTACATATGAATACAAGTTGGGGCTATGAGGTTATGGGAATTGTTCTACTTACAGTCCCAGATCTTCTTTCTAGAAGTAATGGAGACCAAATTCAAAGGTCACTTCAAATTTGACAAACAGAAAAAAGCCCACATGCCAAATATAATTATGTTCTCAACTACTTACCTATTTCAGTCTGTTTCTTTGAATTTATCGGACGGCTTCATGATATTAAAGTTCATTGTAATTAAGAGAGAATATTAGTGTTCAAAAAAATACATTTTCACAGACCTGTAATAGTAATATAAGGAGGGCCTCCCTGGTGGCGCAGCAGTTAAGCGCTGCTCTACAGAGCTGTGGGCAGGGGCAATGGGAGTTCGACGCCCCACCAGGGAGAATCCCACATGGTGCGGCAGACCTCTCCTGCCTCGCCTGCTGCTCCCCTCAGCAGTGTGTTTCCCTCTGCTCTGCCTGTTCTGCTCCCCACTGTGTCTCTTGTGAACCCTCTCACCACCCCACGTTTCTGGCCTATACCCGAGCTTGTATGCATAAATAAATAAATCTTTAAAAAAACAGTAATATAAGGAAAGGGAAAGCTAAGTTTAATATCCTAGGACATTCAAAGAATGAAAACAAGTAAATTGTAAGTAACAACAATATGGAGCCTGGGATTACAGGACTAAAGATCTTTGGTTAGAAAATTGAATAAACAGAGAAATTGAAGGATGTCATACTTTTTGAGTTTAGAAATCTCAAGGTGTGCCTCAAATATAAATTTCTAAACAAAACCCGTATCTATTTACTCCTCAATAACTTATTTATTCACTCAAAAAATATTTACTGAGAGCCTACCATATGTCAGAAATTTTGATTAATGAAGAAAGTAAAATGATAAATAATATAAAATATCTTCCTCAAGTAGCCTCAGGCAAGTGAGAAAGGCTGGCAAGGATATGGAAAAATGTAATACTGTGTGACAAGTGCTGTGATGGGGAAAGTCAAGATATTAGAAGAGTTCCTAGACGGTGAAGTAAATCTGTTGCAAATCAGGGATTAAAATAAGTCTTCAAATATCAATAGACAGTATCTATGGAAATGATGTGGATAAGACAAAGGAAAACAGTGTATTCTAGACAGCGAGAAGAACATATGAAAATTTCTGGAGACTAAAGTATAGGAGGGTTTTAAAACACTGAAACTTATAATTCAAGATGGATGTATTAATTTTCTGTTGCCAATATAATAAATTATTACAAGAGAGTGACTTAAAACAACACAGATTTATCATCTCACAGTTCAGAAGCCTGACTCACATAGCATGAAGCTAAAATCAAGATGTTAGCAGGGTTGCATGCCTTATGGGAGCTTTGTGGAGAATCAGTTTCCATGTAGTGTGTTGGCAGAATTTAGTTCCTTGAAATTGTAGTACTGAAGTATTCAGTTCTTTACGGCCTGTCATTTTAGGGTCACTCTCACCTTCTAGAAGCCACTCACATCCCATGGCTCAGGTTTCCTTCCCTTCAAAGTCAATGTCAGTAGGTCAGGTCCTTCCTTTACCTCATCACTCGTGCTTTCTCCTCTGCTGCATCTGTCTGACTTCAGCCAAGAAAAGGTCTGTGCTTTGAAAGGCTCATATTAGATTGTACCCATCCAGATAATACAGGGTATTCTTCCCATCTCAGGGTCTATGAACTTAGTCATCTCTTGAATATTCCTCTTTCCTTCTGTATAATTCAGCTTGAATGACATAACAATATACTATACACTGGGTAACTTAAACAACAAAACTTGATTTTTTCATGGTTTTGGAGACTGTGAAGCCCAAGATCAAGTTTCTGATCAAGTTATTTTCTGGCAAGAGTGCTCTTCCTGGCTTGCAGAGTGTGCCTTTTCTCTATGTCCTTAGTGTATACATGCAGAGGGAGAGGGAAAGATCTCTCATAAAGCCATTAACCCCATCATGACTTAATGGAACTCAATCTTGTGACTTAATGTAAAGACCCAGTGCAGTATAGTGATGAGTGGATGAGGAACTAGATGTGAAACAGTAATCAGAACAATCTTTCGAAATGCTGGTAGAGAACATGGGTTTGGAGGGTGTTTTTCTTGTTGTTGACTTGTTTATATTATCTTTGTGTTAGGTGTGTCAGAAATGTATGTTCCCCAACATTTTATTATGATTAGTTTTGATGTGAAAAAAAAATTGCAGTGAAGACCCATACACATACTATGAAATAATTTATTATTACTGTTCAGTTAATATTTTGCTATATTTTTATTGCCGCATGTATTTATTCACCTGTTCAGCTCCTATCCATTCATTAATACAATTTATCTTTTATACTTCTCAGTAATTTTCAGGTGTCAGTTCTTACCACCTCTCCAATGCTTCAGTATGCACTTAACTATTTGTTAATGTTTCTTTTAACTTTTGATATTAAATTTATATAAAATGAAATGCAGAAATCTTTTAAGTACATCTTATATTGAGTTGTGACAGATGGGTAAATGTGGAACTTGAATCTCTGTCAAGATACAGAGCAGTCCCATCACCACAGAAATTCCTTCTTACCACTTCTCAGTTACTCCCCAAAACCAGTTTCCTGATATTTTTCACTTCATATTAGTTTTGCCTCTTCTCGAAATATACAAATAATCATTTCACATTATGTACTCTGTTTAAAAGGAATCTTTCACTTAGCATATTGTTTTTATATTATGTTAATTGTTTGTATTAGTAGTTTGTTCCTTTTTTATTATTATGATTGGCCAAATATGGGGCAGTACGTGCTTGATAGACATGTATTTCCAGTACTTTGCACTTTTGATTAATGATGCTCTCAATATTGTTTCTTTTGGATAAATACCTCAAAGTGGGGTTCCATGCTTGTAGAGATGGTATACATTTTTCCTTAACATGAAAGACTCTCTTTGATTTGCTGTCTGCCAGTTCATCTACCACATCTACTTCTGCTTTTTCATATTTATCTTTTCACTTGTCTGACTTCTCATTAGATATGTGTTTTGTGATGAAGAACTATATCTTGCTTTTTTTTTTTTTTTTTAACATTTCAAGTGCAAAGTAAAAGCCTGGCTTCACCTTGCCTAGGAATTTGTCTGTATGCAAGTATAAATTAAAGTCTTCTTTTTAGAAGAAGCAAAAAATAAATTGCATAGCAAAGCAATTAAAAAGAGATGATATATAAGAGGAATAATTTCTAGTTAGCACCTACATATTGGTAATACAAAAGATGTCCTAACAAATTTCTTCATATTTGATTTCTTTTTAATATAAAAATTGAAAAGAATTTGTATTGTTGAGAAAACTAATCTCTTAAGAAAGGTAAAGCTAAGAAAATATATGCACTACTATATTATTAAATATAAACATATATCATTTATTCATGAAACTGATTAGCTTCCTTTTTAAACATCCTTCAAACAATCAGAATTAAAAATATTTTAGCTATAGGTTTGAATTCTACAGTCTCAAAAAATTAAACCTACAAACATTTCAAAGTCTAAAACATACTGCCAGGTTCCTGATATTTTTGTTGTTGTTGTTAAATTAATGGTTTCAAAACATAAATAAAGGTTAATATTTAATCAATTATTTTGAACACTGTTAATTCAACCAAAATTGCACTCAAGGTTTATTAATCTTTTGATAGACTCTGCACCGTTTGAAATCTTTAAAGATAAATTGTCAGAAACCCAACATGATTAATGATTCCTTTTTTATGCTTCAAGAACATAAGAAAACACTGATAAATATGTGATAGAGTTATAGTTTCAGCATCCTTTAGGGCCAAACTTCATTGCAAACATCAAGGTCACTTGTTGGTCAAAAGGTTTTATTTTCCTCTGGCCTAAAATAAACATGTGTTAGTAAATTTCTGATAGTTAACAGTGTCTTGGTGTTCACACTTAGGAAACTTTTGGATTTCAGAAATCTAAAATTATGGGAGAAATAACCTTAAATGAAGTGTGTCTATTCCTGGAGTGTTTGTCATTAAGTAAAATGGGGAAATAACATATACCTCCAAGATATGAGATGTAATATTAATTATGAAAAAAACATTGTTTTCATTTTGACTTGCCTACTCTGAAACAAGTCACTCTACTTATCAAAGTTTATGTTTCAATATTTGGAATATGGTTATAATAAAATTTATTTTATTACCCTGAGGTTTGGCAAAGAAAGAGCCTTTGAGTCCATTTTAATCCTAGCTATGAACTTGCTACTGCCAATGTGGCCCTCAGAATGATGTCAGCCTCTCAAAATTTTATTTCTTCATGGTATAAAAAAGGAATAATAGTTTCTATATGATGAGGTTGCATAGAAACTTAAATGAAATAATGATTGAAATCTTTCTCTTAAAATTTTAAAATTCAAGCAACAGGTTTCCCATGTTATAAACCATAGAGTCCCCAAACTGTAGCACATGCAATATTGAGTAATTTGGTAGAAAGTCTAAACTTCTATCCTTGTGTCCTCTTAACCAACTCTCCCAGAAGTCAGTACCATAGAAACCCCTAGATTCATGTTGTTTTTGCTCATATCCAAAGAAACAATCTTGTTGTCACATTCTATGCATTTTAATACTTGATCTTGAGCTCATCTACTCCCTTGATTTAGAGAATTCCCCAATCAAACCTTAAGGTGGTTTCTCCAGAACAATCCGTCTCAGTGCTGGTCACCTGCCATAGAAGTTGTATAGCCCTGCCCATCTGGCTAAAATATAGCATACCACAGACACACAACATTTCTTTTTCAGCTATCATACTTATTTCAAAACTATTTCTATTTGCAAAGATTATAATCAGGGGGGTGACAATACATACTTTTGTGTTCTTGTAAGATTATATAAGGCAAAGATTTTTTTTTAAATGAAGAAGAAATTGTTTCATAATCAAACAAGTTCAGGAAGCTAATGGTAGTCACCATATTGAAGGTAATATAAGAAGTCTAAACAAGGCAGTATTAATAATACTTATTTTATCACAGTACATGATATTTGTGAAGAATTCCTGAAGGGGTTTTCTAAGTTGCATTTAGAAACTGTGATGTATAAGAAAATGGTGATTGGAAAGCACAAATGGGATATTTAAAGCTATTGCTTTTTGATATTCTGAATAGGCATAGAAAATCCCTGGCTGTGACTGGCTTCTTGGTGTAGCCTGATAACAAATTTAAGATTGTAAAGATTTGAATGCTTCCTTCATGTTGCTACTTCTCATATCTACCCAGATGCTACCACTTTAGTGCTAACAAACATTGCCAAATCTTACATTGGCATTTTTTGTGATGAAGTAGCTAGTCTTCACTGTAAGATTATGCATCCTCCCCCCTGCCACCTACTCTGCATAGGATGCTATAAAGATTTCTTTGGAAAAAAGTAAGTGACCTGTAAATATTTTTATTGTTCCTCAATTTTCTTGTTTCAAAATAAGTTTGTAATATTTGACAGATATATCTTTTTATTATTTCTAACTGGAAAACAGTAATTTTCATGTAAAAGAATATTAAAAATTACTGTAAGTGCACTTAATAGATGTATTTGTTTTTCTCTTAAAACAACAACAAAAAAATAGCCACCAACTCAATGCCTTAAATCAACATTAATCTAATTTTAAACGTTTTGTGAGGTTACCAGAAACAGTGTCATATAGTTCTTTCCTCTGCATTTCAAATACTGGATGAAAATGTCAACTGTACCATATTTTCATCTGGAACTTAGGTTCCTCTTCCTACTTCATTGAAGTTACTGACATAACTTAGTTCCTTGGGGTTATGAGTCTGAGATCCCAGTTGCTGTACTGGCTGTTAACTTGGGGCTCATTATCAGCTCCTATGGGTTGCCTTTAGATTCTGGCTAAATGACTCATGACATGATTCTTACTTTAAATCCAGTAGAATAATTTCACTCACTTTGACTCACCTGATTAGGTCAAGTCCACCAAAAAAGTCCTTTTTGTTTAATTAAAACAATGATCAGGTATGTATATCTTCACTATTCCTTTTGTCACATAATATAATATAGTCATAGTAATGCCAATTCCTTCATATTTATATGTTAAACCATAATCTAGGGGAGGAGATTGGCCATGAAAAAACATAAATTAAAGTGATGGGTAGAGCTTATATTTTATTATAAAATCACAATTATTTTTAATTGACATCCCTAATATTTAAATTGTTTTGATTAATACTGTCATTTTATTCAAGGTACATTAAATTAACCTCTGATCACATCTTAATGGATTAAATCTTATTCAATTATTTACACAAGACAATATTATAGCAAGTATATTGCATGAAATAAATTATACCGAATTATATATTTAAATGTCTACAGGGAGGAAATAAGTAACATAAAATTGTGACGTAAACCAGGGGATCACAGTAAGATGGAAACAGTCAATAAGCCACCTCCCCCCTCCCCAGAAATTAAAAAAGACTTTAAAAAGAAAACTATTCTGCCAGCAAATGAATTCTATCTGCTTTCTGCCCGCCTCCTCCCAACAAAGATGTCTTTTTCTAATCTTTGCTCTTTGTAAAAGGATATTAGATTATGGTATCCTTTTATCAATGCAAGAGAACAGAGCAAAACTTTATATTTCTTCCTCAGATTTCTTTTTTGAAGAAGTATATAAACTCAGTAATCTTAAGGTTTTTAATCACTGTTGGAAAATAACAAGAGTAGGTTGGAAACTATGAATTAATTATAATCACCAAGATACTGTTTCACTGAACACATTTCTGTGTCCCTCATAACTCTAAATTTATTTCTCTCTACTTAATCTTGACTCCTCTTCGTAGAAAAATAAAAACTCCACTATTGCTATCACAAATGTCACCGATGACCATCTATACTAAACTTGTAATATTTTGGACTTTTTCTACTTGAATTCTTAAGGAATTCTATATTTTAATTATGCTTTAAAAAAAAAAACTCTATATCCTTAATAATTTCCAAATATATCATTATTAAATATGTTCCCTAAATTTCAGAACCACAAGTGCATGACTTACACAATTTGTTACAAAATTTGTTACAAAATTTGTGAACACTTTATGTGCAGAACAGAAATCACAATCAAATAAAATTCAATCATTTTCTTATGTGAGTAAGCAGTGAATAGAGCCATTCACCACGGGGTTCATCCAGATGCCTGGCAGCTGAGAGCCCCCTTCACACCTACTGCTTCTTCACCCCATATTCAACCCATCATTAGGATGCTTCAATTTTACTTTCTAAACAAATATCACACTTGTCATGTCCTCCTCATATCAAATACTCCATTTCAATGTGACATATCTTTATCTCTTTTCTTAGTTCAGTTTTCTCCCACTTGAGCTCCATTTATTTAAAAAGAATACATTTATGATGTCACGTTTGGATTAAACGTTTTTAGGAAAAGTAATGAGAGAAAAAAGAGAGAAAAAGTAATGCAGATGCCTCCGTGTGTTTTGACTGAGACCTCTTTCCTCAGTTTCTCTTGTCAGGAAAATAGTTTTAGCAACACTGGGTGGCCAGATAACTGCCATTTCTAGCATTGCTGCTGTCATCACACTGCTCTTTCTCTACTACCACTGGGGTGCGGTTTCCCTCCTGGGCCTTCCTTTGACACAGTGTAGAGAGAAGTAAAAAGAGAAAACAAAAAGGTTTTCTTTCATTTTCATGTGGAAGTGGTCCTTTCAAGTTCTCTGACCTGAAAGAGAGCATTTCTCTTGGACATTTTTCTGTCTATATCACTGTATATTTCTCCTCAGGGATTTTAGTTTTAATTAGATTCATGTGAGAGAGTGTATACTATTTCTTCTTAACCTGATTTAGATGTTGGGTGCATTGCTTTAATTATGAAGAAGATTGCTGTTATGCTTTTAGCCCACCTGGAAGATATTATCCAAAAGTGTCCTTAAAAATCTCATGGCCCTGGTCACTGTAAAGGTGGTGTTGGGGAATTCTGTTTTCGAAAAATCATAGGACATTTTCAATAACATTTTTTTATTACAGGTGATGTGATTTAATCTTTTTTTCTTTGGTTACTCGATTACAAAATAATATATTTTTCTCCTGCATACAAGTTTGCTGACTAAATTTTATACAAGTTTACCTTTTGACTTTACCATAATCTTACCCATTTCATTGTCCTTTTGATCTATTTCAACTGATTTAAATTTTATTTTAGCATTATCATATTTATATAGGCAACTTTAACTCTTCTCTGAGAAAAGAAATGATATAAGCAAGCAAATCTATGTACGATAGTTATGCTGCATATGATAACCATGAAGAGTCAATGTACATGATTAGAACAAAATAATACAGGACTATTTTAAATGTAAATATTATTTTGAGCTATAACAATATTGTGTATATTAAATCATTTGAAGCCTATCTTTGCTTTAGAAAATTTATAAATGAATTATGGAAATTAATTTGGGGAAAATGCATTCAGGGGAATATTTAAATAAATGAAATAAACTTATTTTACAGTCCCCTGAAGCTCATCAGAATTTGCCATTTAAAAGCAAATAGCTTATGCCACTATAAACCAATAAATGATTGATGCTTAAGAAGTCGACACTCCTACGAGGCAATCTATATAAGTTTAATTTAAATCACTGCATTTCAAAATTATAAAATTCATTAAAACAAGAAAAGTGTTTTTCATAAATCAGATCTACCAGTATCCTATTTCTACCTCTTTCAACACCCATCTTGCCTACTCTTCCATATAGTTAACATCCTGGTATTATTTTTTGTTCATGCTGTCATTGGCACAAAACTTGATTTGCACATTTTAGAATCAAATTATGCAATTAAGTTTTCTGGGAAAGGCAGTTTCATAATTCTCATTATAACGGTATCAAATATTTTTCTTATAATTCTATTCATGTACTCTTCTCCTTTTAATCTCTTTTTATCTCTAACACAAAGGATTGGCCTCTTAGAGCAAGCTTCTTTGTCCATCTAGACAAACTCCTTTCTTCTTTGTGTATGACAGTCTCAGGTTAAAGGGCTTAAAACAAATATTTGAGAATTGTTGTTTTCTTTAAATAATTACATTTTCTTTATTAATGCAATACTTGTGTGTGGTGGGCAGGGGAGAGGTGGACACCACAGCCTGTGTGATATCCTTGTCTAGAATAAGGAAAAGGAATATGAGTTTTTCTTACCTTGAGTATAGAACCCTCATGGATAGACCTCTGCTCTAAGAACATGAGTAGAAGAATACTTAATTTCATTTGACCTTGTGGTTTATTAAGGAAATGAGTTGACAAGTATTCATCGTCAGTTAGTTGCTTGTTCTAGGACTCCCAACCCCCATTTCTGCTTCTGTTACCCTGAGTATATCCCCTCAGAAACCACACATATTACACTAAAATGTATTTTTTTTATATACTTCTATATATAATCTTAGAAGTCACTATTGGTAGAGGCTGTATTTCAGTCAACTATTTTAACCTCAATTTTCATCTGGGATCTCATGGCCTATTAAGAGGTAAATAATATTGGTTCTAATCTTCATTTAATAATTGTAGGAACTTTAAAGATTCCCAAAATTTCTGAAAATTATTGGTGAGGTGAGGACATCAATAATGGATTTGAAATGACTATCAAGAAAGATATGTATGGGATGGAAATATAATTGATCATGATTACCTTAAGCTCAGAGTCTATTACAGCATAAGGCTTTTCTTGCAAACTCAGTTCCATTTAGGAACTGAGTTTAGGAACTGAATTTTTCCTTGTTTGCTTGCTTGCTTTTGTTTTTGAAATCCTGTTGGTTTTTGATCCTTACTAGTCTAATGCATTGTGCTCATAGCAGACTTTTTAAAAAGCTTCAGGGATGGAGATTTTCAACTACAGAAATATAAATGACTTAAAATTGAATCTTCAGCATTATTCTTAATTTTTTTTTTTTACTATGTATGCTACTTGGACTCTCGTTTCTTAATGCTATTTGTCTCTCTTTTCAAACTTTTATCTTCTTCTTTCTGTACTTCATTACTCTAATTTTGTACTCCTTTTGTAACCAACCAAGCCGAGTCTTTTGTTCATGCCCAGAAAAGCCAAATTCTGAATCACAAGAATTGTCTTTACAGGAAGGAGTTTTATTTGAGATGGCCATTAAGAGAATTCATGGAATAGGCACCCCAAAAGAACTGACTGGGATTTTAGAAGGAGTAAAGGAATTTGAGGGAAGTGCAAGGTTTCACATTTCCAGATCTGACAAGGTGACTCGCAGTCTCTGTAACAGGAGTCTAAGTGTTGGCTGTCCCAACAGGGTGTTTTCTCAACAATCAGCAGATGCTTGTTTTTGATGACAATATCCACCCAGAGAGACACAAAGAATTTTACTAGGGATGTAGTACAATCAATTTTTCAAACTCCTAGGAATGCAGGTGAAACTAGTTAATGGTTAAGCCTAAGGAGGAAATAGGGGATGCAATTCAGTGAGTTAATGGTAATCCTAGAGGGAGAATGCAATTTAGTAATTAGAATTTCTTAATTTTTAGTCTAGGGGTGTTTTCTGCTGTAAAATGGAGCAGATTTAGCTACACTTTCTTTAAAAAAAAAAAAAATGAAGGACCTACTGTGTTAGTTAGCATTATCTACAGAAACATAACCAAAACCAATCGAATATCTACCTATCATCTGGCTATCACTTAAATATCTTCTCTCAGTCTCTCTCTCTCTCTATTTCTACACACACACACACACACACACACACACACACTGAAATGGACTTGCGTGCATGATGTCACACCTTATTGGCTCCTTTCCCATGGAAAATACAACCTACATGTATTCTGTGACTATTAGCATTACGAGTTAAATGTAAATTTATTTCTTGGTTATAATTTTAATTTCTGTATATGATTTCTGTATTGGGAGAGAAAACATCCTAAAGGAATCCAAATACTGTTAGGTTTTATTGAGCTAATATCTAACAAAAAGAATATCAGCTTTCAAGGTAATTTTTATGCAGTCTCTATAATGGATTTAAATAATTCCAGACAATAAGATTGACTAGTGTTTATTAACACAAGTCCTATAATTCTGAATGTGTGTGTGTGTGTGTGTGTATATGTGTGTGTGCGCGCACACACGCGTGCCTGCACATATTACATAGAGAAAGAAAAACCTGGGAAATACAGAAAAGTAATAATGAAGAGTGATATCTAAATTCCAATGAACAATCAATTTGCTAAGTGCTAAGAAATTTTAAATATAGCTCCATAAGTTCTTATAAAGCTACGTTATAAATACATCTGTAGTGCTATTTCTCCCCAAGTGGATTAATCCATTCAAACCCAATACCCTTATTTTACCTAGTGTATTATATTTTGACAATATTTGGATCCCCTTTGGATTCACGTTTATCCCCCGCTTTTATACATAATGTACAGAAATAATCATATACAGAAATAATTTTGCATTTAAGATATAACGCTTATAGCTATAGAATACATTTGGGTTGTATTTTCCATGGGAAAGGAGCAAATGAAGTATGAATTCATGCATAGAAATCCATCTTTCTTCCCAGTAGCGTGTTTCTTCTGATCATTCATGAAAGTAGTTTCAGAAAAAAAATATGATAGGGTTTTTTGGGCTTTGAGGACAATATACCCTTAAAAATTCCTTTTTTATTTTTAAAATAAAACGTTGCTATCAAACCCAAGCTTCTGTTTTAAGTCCTTAATTAGTCATGATAAAAATATTACAGAATATTGTTTTTTATTTTTCCTTGGAAAAGTGAAAACACAAATTGAAAAATAGTTCTAGTTCCTGTATTTGTCATACTGTATTTCAAGGTCAATCTTTTGTTTGCTTTAAACTAGAAAGTTTTTTAACTTTCACTTGATCTTATTTACAACTATTATCTTGACTAGTCAGATAGATAATGTATTTGATAATTCAATTTTATTTGCTCTTTGGTACTTGTATTTTTTTCCATCAATACTTTTCCATATGTAAAATCCTTAATGTATGCCTGTTTTTCTTTTCCCTGATCTTCAGTATCTGGTAATGTCATACACATAGTATATTTTTTAAGTAGTTGTCAAATAAATAGATGATTGAATATAATCAGGTTATAGGATTCAGGTCTGTGAAACTAATTTGTTACCCATATTTATTTTAAAAGGCCAAAAATAATTTATGAAAGTAAAGATCCCAAAGGAATTTAACAATGTGGATATTAACAGACAAGAAACAAAGGGGGTAGAAGTTATTATACTGGAGCATGCAATTAACTCAGAAGTTAAAAGCATGCTATCACATTAAACCTGGAGAAATACAGAAAAGTAATAATGAAACCATTACAAACTACTTGAAACTATACTTGCTGATAGTAAAGATGTAAAGCTGAACCTGCAGCTCTTTATGATGTTTCTGGATCATTAGTCTGTTTCATTTTCTCAACTACCTGTATTATCTTTCTGAAGTCTACATTTTATACCCAATTTGTGGTGGGTCATTAACAGGAAATATAATATTTTAATTTTATCTCTTGTCCTCTCACTCTCTTCTCTGGTGTCA
The DNA here is from genome assembly GCA_004024925.1 of Scalopus aquaticus. NCBI lineage: Eukaryota > Metazoa > Chordata > Mammalia > Eulipotyphla > Talpidae > Scalopus > Scalopus aquaticus. The sequence goes on along the minus strand of PVIJ01002554.1, from coordinate 33,920 downwards.
CTTGATAAGCTGTCTTTAAGAGGGAAAATGTGTTCGCTCAAAGTTATTTTATTACATAACAATCCCGGTTTTCCAAATTAAGTAGATAATTTGAAGAAATAATCAGTTTTCTTCATATTTTCCCTCAATTATAAAGTTAAATAAAATTACATTTTGACTAGTAACACTGAACTGAAAAATAAAGGCTCAAAATAGTTAGACAGAGTTTATTAGTCTAATAAATAAATAAATTTAATAGTTTATTAGATAATCAAAGTAAGGATTCAAACCCAAGAAGTAGCCAAACGGGGATTACTGTGTGAACTCCTAGTAAGCATAAGTTTGAATTTAGTTTGTGTATCCAGAGCCAGTGAATCATCAACATGAAGATCAAAGCTCTTCTTGATAGGAGAGGCTTCTAGTTCTAGATTGTCCCGAAACTAATTATATGCTGATGCCAGAAAAAGGTGAGGCAGGGTCCAGTCTCCTCCCCTCCATAGAATACCCTGTACAGATGGAAAGGCTAGGTGCTCATTCTATAAATCTTCTGTGTCCAGCTACTTTTTCATGAGTTGGGGTTGAAAGGCTGATTGATTTGTAGGCAGAGGCATGGTCCCCAGAAAACTGCACTTTATGTTGACACTATTGATTATGATTATTTGATTTCTTAGGAATGCAGTAAGTCAATGCACCACAATTTTTTAAATTGATAAAAATTTATGGCATAGTTTACATATTAAAAGGTGCTCCTTTTAAGTGTCCAGATGAATGCGTATTGGCAAATGTATATGCTCATCTAATTACCACAATCAAGATGTTAAATACTTTTATTACCCCTCAAAAAGATCTATCATAACATATTGTAGTTACCGCACTTATATCTCTACCAGACAACCACTGTTCTGTTCTCTTTTTTTTTGTTCTGTGCTTGATCACTCACATTTTTATAAAAAAAAATATTTAGTAAAGTACATCTAATTTTAGTGACTCCTTTTTTTTTTAAAGATTTATTTATTTATGCATACAAGCAGGGGTACAAACCAGAGGCATGGGGTGGTGAGAGCATTCACCAGAGACAGAGTGGGGAGCAAGACAGACAGATCGATGGAAACACCTGAGGGGAGCAATGGGTGAGGCAGGAGAGGGCTGCCACACCATATAGGAATCTCCCCCGTCGGGCATCGAACTCGTGTCGCAGCTGCCGACAGCTCCACAGCGCAGCGCCTAACTGCTGTGCCACCAGGGAGGCCCATGACTACTTTTTAAACTACTACAGTATGACTTCTTATTGATTATCAGACCTTCATTATAATAAAAATATATTACAGAATATTGTTTTTCTATGGTCTTGGTAAAGTGAAAACAGAAATTGCACAGTAGTTCTATTCTTCCTGTATTTGTGACACTATATTTCAAGGTCAATTTCAAGTTTAATTTTGTTTTGGTGGTTCTAAACTAAAAAGTTGTAATTTTGTAATTTGTAATTTGTGATCATCAACAATGTGGAAATATGTAACAATGGATAATATTGCATCATCTTGAAGTCAATTTTTATTATTAATTTTGGTTTTAGAAATGTCATATTTTACTGTTTCTTTGTATGCCAATTAATTTTGGATTTTATCATAGTCATTGGATATTTTCATGCTTTAAGGTATTAAAATACCTGAAAATAAATGGGTTTATGTTGAGAAGATGGCTTTGGGACTGGTTTCTAAGGAAACAAATATTGAATAGAGAGTTGGAACTTTTAGTCTTCCCTCCCCTCACATCGGGAGGGTAGTGGGGCTTGAATCAGTCATCAGTGGACAATGATTTAATTAAATATATGTGATGTAGTTCCCACAAAACCCAAAAAGAGAGGGTTCCAAGAACTTCTGCATTTTGAGCATGGAAATTTGGGAACAGAGACTTATTTGGATAAGGCATGGAAATTCTACACCCTTTCCCATACCTTGTCTATTCATCTTTTCCATCTAACTGTTCCTGAATTCCATTATTTTATAATAAGCTGTTAATCCATTAAGTAAAATATTTCTATGAGTTCTGTGAGCCACTCCAGTTAATTAAACTGTGAACTGGAGTAAAAGTCTCAATGAAAGTTGAACAGAAGGCTAATTAGACAATCAAAATGAATATTTGAATCCAGGAAGCAGTCCAATAGATTTTATACTGTAAGAGTTGTTCTAATAATCAAAAGTTTCAGTTTAGTTTGTTAATATAGGAACAGTCAGTCGATTGATGTCAGTTTGTAGAGGTGTTGGGTTCAGAGAGTGGGGTCCTTGGGTCCCTCTGAGTAAAGTTTCATCAGAGCTCCCCTTTCAGTGGCATATGACAAATTTCCCCGCGATGCAGAGATGTTTAGTTATATTCAGAAGGTTTATTATAAAAATGGAAGAGAAGTAAAGGAGGCTTGCATAAACACAAATAGGCAGAAAGAGCTGCCCCCAAAGGGACGGATTTGTTAACAGAGACACCTGCATGATCACAGGCGGGCAGCCTTGGGAGGAGAGCTGCCTCTGCTGCTTTGCAAAGGGAAGAGGTTGGTGAGGACAAACACCTGCATGGTCACAGGCGGGCAGGAGTGCTGCAGCATCTTGCCAGTGCAGAAATTGCATGGATAGAGTCTTCTTTTCAAGAGGGGTTCATTCCTTCGTGGGGTTGTTAGCTGTTGCTAAATTAATTGTTTCTAGGGTTGGTGCCTAAGGAACTTTTCTACACTTGGTTTGACTAGGACAATTTGGAAAAACTGGGTGATTCTTTTACAATGGCCCTCAATCTCCATATCCCCACCTGGTCCTCACCTCAGTCTGCGCCTCCAGATAGTTTACTTTTCGATATAGCTTGTTTAATGACTGTGTTAATCACCTTCTGACCTTGTGTGAACCAGTTCCTGGTCTTGTGAGGACTCTTTCCCAAATTTTCTACTCTTAGTCTCCATCATCAATGATATAAAAAATATAGTTATTCTCGACAAAGGGGAGTTTCCAGTTCTAAGTGCTGACTTAAGGAATGTTGATGCTCGCTAAGCACAGATGCAGGCAAATGCTGAGAATTTTTGATGATTCCTTGATTCCTGAAGAAAGTACTATGGCGATGCAATAACTGGAAACCCATTGTTTAAATCTTTATTATCCTACTCCTGATCACTCAGTGGGGACTGAAAAACTCATTTTACCCAGAGGCAGTAGACCTCTGCATAACTGCTTCACAGACTTTAAGTCTATGCAGATGCCTCTGTCTGCTAGATCTGGTTGAAGGTGGGGGATTCCCAGAACATTTTACAATATGCCCAGAAAATGAACCAAGTCTGTGGTCATTCAAACCTATAATCTATAGCTAGTTGTCAGAAGCACAGGTAATATCTTGGACTTGTAACTAGACTCTGAAATAGGGGATGGGTAGTCTTTTAGGCCTGACTCCTTTAGCCTTGGAATCTGATGTTATCTCCAGGTAGATAGTGTTAGAATTAATTCGAATTTTAAGACACTCAGCTGATCTCCAAGAATTGTTTCTTGGTGGAAAAACCCACTTCTCCCTCAGCGTTACACTTGGTCCTGAACTTTTGCTGCTTAGTCTTGAGAAAATGTTCTGGTGGGTTGGAAAAAAGTCTTAAATGATTGCTTCTGAGAACCATAAACCTAAACAGAGGAAAGGAAAAACAAAACTACTCACTGGATCCTATAGCTTATTGCTTAAAAGTTTGCCTTACAAAGTTCTTAAGCTCATTGAGCTGCTCATTTGAGTCTGCACTGATTGGGAACACATAGTGTCTTGTGCCTCAACATAAGCGGCAAAGTTCTAGGACTGGAGGTGAGGAGTACCCAGTGTCTGTCAGAATCTACCAACCGCTGCTGCAACCAGTTGTGGCTTAATCAAGAAAGAAAAGGCTGAAAGGATTTGAAGTGGTGCACAAGAAATTTCTGATCCAAACACCAAGGTATGAGTGATCCCTTTTTTGCAGCGAGCATGTTTACAACAGTTTTTGAGTCTGATCACACCAAACTTGCCACCCCCTAATATGTGAGAGACTAAAATATAAAGTTTCCTTTTAGCACATCAGTCTCTCATTTGCCCAGATTGTAAAATCAAAACAATGAGACTAGTTAGAACAAGCCTGAGTCATTTACATAAACACTCTGCAGCTTATTCCTGGGCTGGTGATGAGGAGCCACTTAAGGAAATCTGTCCGTATGGTGACAGGTGTCAGGAAGGATTTTGCTGTGGGCTGCCATGCAAACAGGTACCTAGGTGGAAACTTGATATCTTTTTAAATTTCTAACCCAGAAATTTGTTTTCCTGATTTTTTTTGAACAACATTCCTTGAAAAACTTCATCTCTTTTATATGCTGCTCTTAGTTTTGGTCTTCAAGGGGACTTTCGTTCAGCTTTCCCTAAAGCTCCATCATCGTATATAATGAACGGGTTACTTGCCTTCACCGCAGCAATTACTGTTTTCTTTCTCCCCGCAACTTTAGACAAGGTTCTGTTTTCAGGTTTTCCATGTAACTTTTGCTTATTTTTAATACTTTTATCACAGGTCAAATCACATTTATCCTATAATCCTTCATGATTCAACCAAGTGAGATCATCCGTGGGTTTCAAAATGAATTTACAAAAGACAAATTAACTTTCTGTCTGCTTTTAATTTTGTGTGTTTCAGTATATCTGTTGCAAATTGTTCTCTTATTCACTATCAAGAATCCCTTCTCACAGTTAAAATTTTAAATAAAACCCACTAGAGGTCCTCCCTGGTGGCATAAGGGGTTAAGTCTCAGCACTACAAAGCTATGTACAGCACGAGTTCGATCCCCGGGAGCTAACCCACATGGCACAGCAGACCTCTCCTGTCTCACCCACTGCTCCCCTCAGCAGTGTATTTCAATAGATCCGCCTGTTCTGCTCCCTACTCTGTCTCTGGTGAATCCTCTCATCAACACCCCCGCCAACACACACATACCTCTGGCCTATACCCCAGCTCTTGTATGCATAGATAAAGAAATATTTTTTTAAAAGCTACTAGAAAATTTTGTTTTTCTGATCCACCTATCTTTATTTCTTCCTACTTTTATTGAAGAGGCTACTTCTAAAAATATAATTAATTTTACAACTCTCATAGGATATTAAGAAAATATATTCCTGACCTACTGCAGTTCTGAACTCCACATTAATCAACACACTCACAGGTTTTAATAAACTGTGTTCTTGTAATTTCACTTATGACCTTTCTTTGGGCATCTTTTTTTATGTTGCTCGCTTGTATTAGCATCTCTCTAACCACACTTTCATCACTTTTTCAGGATTGGGACTATGTCTTCTATGTTACTTTTGTATGGTTTTCATTCCCTCATTCCCCAATGGATTTAATATCTTCCCAACTACTATGGTGTTGTGTGTTTGCTCTATTATTATAACTTATATTTAAATTATGTCTGGCATTGTTCTAATATTCTGATTATATTCACTCATTTAATTCTTAAAACAATTCTGAAGGCTGAGAAATAGTTTAGTCACATTTGCCCACAGGAGCTGGGTTGCTTACACAGTTAAAAAGTGACAGAGGGCCTCCTTCTGGTGGCGCAGTGGTTAAGTGCTGCGCGGTAGGGCTGTCGGCAGGGGCGACGCGAGTTCAACTCCAGGCCGGGGAGATTCCCACATGGCGCGGCAGACCTCTCCTGCCTCACCCGCTGCTCCCCTCAGCAGTGCATTTCTTATCTGCCTGTTCTGCTCCCCACTCTGTCTCTGGTGAACCCTCTCGTTGCCCCATGCCTCTGGCCTGTACCCCAGCTTGTATGCAAAAATAAATAAATCTATAAAAAAAAAAGTGACAGAGCTAGGACTCCAATTTGAGAGCTTGCCTCCAGGCTTCTCATAATATCTCAGTAGTATCTGCATCACTCTAAGCAGAGCAGAAAGGGGTGGAATTAAGCACAGAAACATTAACAGGGGATTTAGATAAAGAGACTGGCCACATGGGTTTAGCAGGGAGGTCTCATGAAGTGCAAGTTCTGGTAAAAGTAGAACTTGCCTGAGAAAGCGCTGACATAGGCCGCTCAATAAATCCTCTTGTAGCAGGAATTTATCTTTAAATTCAGTCATAACTGTATAAAAAAGGAATATTTCAGAATTTGTGAGTTTAAGGGTTATTGGCATGGAGAATACATGGAAGAAAGAAATGATATTCTTCATGCCGTGTTAACAGTTATTGGTATGATAGCAATCAGTGTCAGTGGATTTCCAAACAGTGGTTGTGGGAGTGGAGAAATAGGGGTGAACAAATAGCACAAGGTGTGAAAAGCAAGGCTAGCTATAGAGGTCCTGCTGAAACAGGGGTATTTGGGTGTTCTAGCCATCCAAGGACAATGCTAGGGAAGGCTGTGGCCAGCAGGGCCAAAATGAACAGTTCTGGTGGTAACAAAGGGCAGGGATGGCAAAGTCTTAGAAATTTGTGAATATGGTATTTTTGCTTTTTCCAAGTCATTTTATCCTAGGATGACAAAATTGTTGATAATGAAGTATGTTCTTATGTACAATTCTCACTATAAAAAGAAGTAATATTCACTTTCAGTTTATCTATCTTACTGAAAGCTACATGACCTTCAGTTTTGTTACATTTCACGTGACTTCATGTAGAGGGATCCAATATACAGGACAAAATGTATTATTTCTTTATTCCTATCTCAGAAAAATTCCTTTGAATGTCATTCTATCTTAGCTTCAAGCTTCCCTATACAAGTAGCGTAAGGATATTATTTTCCTGCCGTAAAATTAAGAATGCCCTGGAAGGTTTTCAATATAGAGGGATTGCTGTTTTCAGAAAATTGCAAGTAAAAGATTTTAAATGGGCTTCCTAATGATTAAGACATTCATTATGAGGCTAGCTAAGGAAAAAAAAAAATGCTTTCTTCAAGTCTACATACTTCCTAGATACAAAAATCCGGAATCATTTTTGCATGACTTGACAGGAAATGACAATACCATTGCAAAAGGTGAGTTTTCTTGGGTTATTACCAGTCCCTTTATTTTATGCAACACAGAAAGGTTTCCACTGCACTTTTAGAAAACAAAAACAGTAACACTTGCTCAGGCCTGATGGAGACTGAGTCTTATAACTATATGTTCAGATGATAGCATTCGCCATGCATGTACTCTCTATTTTAAACTTCAATTTTAGAGGCAGAGACGTTTTAGCACACCAAATTTTTATGGCATGTTTTGATTGATTACTCTATTTCTCATCTAATACATGTTGGTTACTAGCATGCTTTCTTTCTATCAAAGTATATGTCATATTGAATTTACTCTCATTGGCCTAATAATTTGAACTGTACATATCTTTTCTGGCCAAAATGACAACAGTAACAATGAGAATAATGTTTTGTCTTTCAGTAAGGTTAGGGGATTTAATGTGATTTTAGAATGCTGTTCAATTGGAAATCCAGAAATTGTGTATGGAAATTTAGCTTGGGTGGAGTTATTAAAAGTTATTTCTTAGAATTACTTACAGAGGTTTTCTAAACCGTGTATGTTCTATACTTTCTCCTTGTTTCCTTTTAGATTATTCCCCTTTTAAAGGATCATTGTTAATATAGGATATTGAATTTGAAAAAGTGTCAACCACTAAACAATATGGAAAAAGGAAAGTGATTTCCACAAATTTTCCAAAAGTCCGTGTAAATTTGGAATATTTTTGTTTTTAATAGAAATGTTTAGAAATGGTTCTCCACTTGGAACTTGAACCCATCCTCTCTGTAGAAGAGAATTAGAGTTTCATTTACTTCCCAGAACTGTCCAGTTTAAATTAATGATGGGGCTGACAATAATCTATGTAGGTATGGTAATAAGCCAGCAGTGATTGGAGAGCTGCTCTTCCCTCATTATTTGTTTGTTTACAGAGAAATTTATATGTGTGTGTGTGTATATATGACTAAAGACTCACCCTGACTTGCATCTAAATTCTGATCCTTTATAATTTGGGAAGTTTCACCTTAAAAAAAGTTTTTCGTTTTTCTTCAATGATGATTTACAAATAGTTTGATAGTTTGTTTAAGGAACTACCACAATATTTCATGAAATGATCCATTTAAGATATATAGAAATATGTCTTTAAGTAGCTCATAACCTAAGAAAAGTTACTGACAATATCATAGAATGAAATTTAATTCAATTATTGAGTATCTATTTGTGCCAAATTCCCCTGTAGCCATATGGATATCACATAGGAATTGTATGAAGCAGTATGTTTATATATCTCTCCCAAATTTATACAGTGAAACCTTAATTCCCAAGATGATGTTATTTGGTGGGGGGGGGGGACTTTGGCAGGTACAAACATCTATTTCAGAAATGTATCACTAGGCGATATGGGTCTTTGTGTCAACATCATAGAATGTAATTACATAAGCCTAGATGGCATAGCCTACTACACCCCAAGGCTGTATGGTACAGCCTACTGAGACTACTGTCATTTATGGAGTCCTTCACCCACTGAAACATCATTAAGCAACATATGACCATAATTAGGCTTAGATAAGGTCATAAGTGTTGTGCTTTTATGATAGAATTAGAGTCCTTCTAAGAGAGAGAGACAGGAGAGTGCTCTTAAAACATAACCTTCATATAAAGTTTTATTGCTAGTAGTCTAATGTCAGCTATCATAAGGATGGACATATTACACTTTTGCATGTTTTATATAAGTTAAAATTTCACAAAAGAAATTAGCAAAGCTCATTGACAGTAATTATCGATGCTGGTGACAGTTATGCATATAAAATTTTACATAAGGAAATGCCATAATTAGCCTAAATTCTTTAGACGAAACATAAGAATTCAGATGACAACTTTTCCAATATCTTTAACTCTCTGGAACACTTTCAGTGGTGTAATATGCAATTATTTTCTTTGGGAAGTTAACAACTTTACTGCTTTCTCTGTACTACCAATGATAAACTTTCAGTAATGATCTTTTGGATTGTTACAATTTAACTCTGTGCTACATGTAAATGTACAGATACAATCTTATGAATTTTAAGAAGTATCATTTCTTCAAACATATTCAAAATTTCAAAGCAATTTGACAATAATATTATTTGTATGAGACTAAGGTCTTCATTTGAAATATCTATAGATAGATGGCTATAGACATAGTAATATATTTGTCTTTATCCATCTGTCTAGATATAGCAATATCTGTATCCTTGCATCTAGTTAGATAACCATCCATCCATCCACTCATCCATCTACCCATCCATGAATAATCTATCTTGGTGCCAATGATGGAAATGCCAAAATAACTAAATTATACAAGTATAACTTTTATTATTCACATAAAAGGATCAACATGAATGTTTTCCTGGGTTGGTGCAAAGACATCTGGTTAGATATGCAGGCATCTTTTATCTTGCTGCTTCTCTATCATTAGAACATGCTTAACACTTTATTCTTCTAGGTGACAACTTCAGTTTAACATTCACATCTGCATTCCAGTAAGTAGGGTAAAGACAAGAAAAAAAAAAAAAAAAACAGGGAGATTTCCTGTTGGCTACCAGGCAGCACTGGTCATGTGTCACACTGACCAGATCTTTAGTCACTTGACACCCTGCCACAGGGAAGCCTAGCAATGCTGGTTTTGATTTGAAACAACTGGAAACACTCAGTTTATGAAAACAGAATAACTGGTATTTGTAAAAGTTGCTGTCTTTGCCACAACTTCCTTGAATACAAAATGGAAAAATTTATAGATATTCTATCGTGGACAACTGGTTTTGATGGTGGTGCTCTGAAAATATAGAGTGCTGGATGAATGGAGTCCAGAGGTACTTAAAAGGATTCCCAAATTGCACAAGTGAAAAAGATACCCACACAAGAAAACTGAGTAATTTGATTTTTTAAAATTGTATATTTAAATATTTTTCTCCTAATGATAAGATCATGTATTTTCAAATTAGAGAATTTGTCCTACACAACCAATTTTACTATCCTCAAAAATTAAGGTGAAGAATATATACATGGTTGTACAAGAACACAAAAAATAATGGGTCAACATGCATTAACTAATTTCTCTGCACTGGGAAGACATTTACATGTGTTACTACATTGGATCCTTATAGCAACCTAGGAAATTAATACTAGTATGACCTATTTTTAGAGATGAGAAAATTGTTGAACAGAGAGGTTCAGTACATGGTCTGTGTTCACCAGGCCATGAGAATGCTGAGATAGGTCTTGAATCTTGCAGTAGGATTCAAAGTCCTTATTCCTTATACTTAACATGACTTATGGCATTAGCACATACCACCAGTTCCATACTCAAAGTTTAGAGGTAACCATTTTAAATCTGGCTTCCTTTTCTGCTGTTGAATGTGGTTTCATCAGGACTTTTGGAGGTTCACTGCTTTTTCTTCTGACCTTTCTTTCTCATTTCCAATATCAGCCTCTGGAAATTTCTAGGGCTATTCCTTTAACTTTTCATCATCCTCTCTGACTCTCAACTATCAGGCGTACCCACAAACAACTTTTTGAAACCCTGGGTTTCAACTGCATTGCTTTCCTCAGCAAAGTCCATCACCTGGATCAAAAACAAGACAACAGGTACAAAATGAAGTTGCTTATGCTAAGCCACACATAAATAAATCAAGACCTAACTTAATTACAGTTTCAGCTGTCCTAGAAATGGAACCTTAAGCCAGTCTATCAGGAATCACCTTATCAGCACTGGTTAGGTAGTCTGTCTGATAGTCTCCTTCCATCCTCTAAAGGAGAGGAGTAACCTTGCAATAATCAACCTGCTTTTGCTGTCTAATATAACTTCCTTGTTTCCACTCCCTTCTGCCTATATAGTCTTTCACTTTGTACAGCAACTTGGAACTCCTTCTATGCAATAGACTGGATGATGCCTGATTCAAATTAAGTTTTATACAAATAAACTCAAGTTTCTAATATACCTCATTTCATCTTTTAACAGTTGTGATCTCAAACCTTTTTCCTAATCCCTTACTTTAGATTCTTACCTTTATGCTTCCCTATCCCCTTTTAAGATCCCCAGGTGATTCAAATGTACATTTAAATTTTTGAGCTCTGCCTTTTCATAACATCTTTCACAACTGGCATGGCATGATTAGATTTCATTGTTTAATAAAGATCTTCCTCTTATGAGAGTGAGCTCCATGAAGGTAAGGGCTTTATCTGTCATTTTCACTGCTTTATTCACTATTCCTGATACAATTTCTTTTTTTTTTCTTTTTTTTCTTTTTTTTCTTTTTCATTTTTTTTATTGTTATTTGTGTCTTTTACATTTTGTATTCCCCTTGGGCAGCCCACCACCAATTCACCCGTGATCCTTCTCCATGGTCCCCTGTATTCTCCTCTCTTCCATTTTGTGCCCTTATCCTCCCCTCCCCCCTCCCCC
>PVIJ01002554.1:0-22434 GCA_004024925.1 Scalopus aquaticus | reverse complement strand
AATTTCTTGCCCAGAATAAACTAAAAAATAAGTATTGAATAATCAACAGACTTTATTTGGTGTTAGGCAAAAAAAACTCTCATACATCTAAACAATCATAACAGCCTAGGGAAGATTACCAGTACCAAATACCTATAAAATTGCTGAAATCTGTATTTTCTCCAAGTAATATAACAGTGTAATAATTACAGCATCTTACATAGGACATAATATTTTATGCTATATTGAATCCCATTCAAAAATGTAAATCTACACTTTGACATGTATTAAAATTTTAAGGATTTAAAAAAAATACTCAAAAGATTTACTATCAAATGACTACTTAAATTGATTCTAGCTACTTCGCAAAAGACAATGCATCTTTCAATATGCTTTGTTTATTAGCTATGATGTTGAAATCAACTCTCTTTTTTTGGCACTGAATGAAACACTATTTTTCTTCTACCTCTCAAAATACTTTTGTAGGATTGAGACATAAGTCTGTATCAGGCAGCCTCAAGTCCTACTAAAACACTGTAAGAGAGTGAAAGTTTTTTTTTTTTTTTCCTGCCAACTATGATGGAAACTACTTAAGCCTAATTGCTATTACCACCGTGAAGTATAACATTAAGCAATACCTATTTCAGCTGTTAAAAGCAATGGGCTACTGTTAAAATACCTAGTGGACTAAACAAAATGAAATTCCTAAGGTTATCACTATTAAATCAAAGCCTCTCAAACTGTGTGAAAGTTGGGGTTGGTATTTCTGGCATTTTCTCTCCTGGTGGATGGGGCATGGATTCTAAAAGATTCAGAGTCAGTGACACTTAACTATCTAATCAACAGATACTGTTCTTATATGAGTCCATAGTTTGATTTTGTTTTTTTTGAGGAAATCTTAGTGATTTTCTCTCTTACCTGACACTGATATTTCAGGTGACTGGATGGTCCATTCCATGAATGACAGGCCTGGAAATTTGATTAGAATCTTGTTACTACCTGCTTGACTAAAAGGTCTTTCTCAATTTATCAGAAGTATCTATAAATGGGAAATCCTCAGTAAACATGGTTAGTATTTGAAATATCTGACAATTTGCAGTCAGGAGAATCTCTCCCTCTCAAGCTTCCTTAAGCCTCCTTCAGCTTACAGTGTTCTTGATGGAGCAATGATGGAATTGCTTCTTTCTCTAGAGACAGTGAGGGGCCAGAAAAGGCCCAACTTGTCAGAGACATAGTTATCAAACCTCTAGGTCAGCACCTGTGAGATGAAGGGAAGCAAATGTGAAGTTCTGGGTTCACATGATAACTAGAAATTTTGCTTTTCTTTTAAAAATGCATCTATGTCAGTATATTTATGACATTTGTATGCAAAAGTGGAATTATCAATCTCCTACTGTTCAGAATAAGGTGGACTATACCTCACAAATACCTAAAGTCAGGGATTTCTGAATTATTTCACATTTCATCCTACTCTACCTTGCATCATTTTCCTCTTATAGACTCTCATCCTAATAATGGGTTTATTTTCTGCAGTAGCAAAGTATTATTTACCTGTGTGTTACTTAAGATAGTTAACATTCCTCAATAATCTCCACAGAAGATTAGAATATGGATGTGAATTATTTTATTTGATCTGCTGCATCAAGGAAGTAGCTATAGAAGAAAAATGTACATAATGACATCAAATATATGATTCTCACATCTTAGCAAATGCTTGTGGGTTTCTTTCATTGTGGTCCTTGATCTGGTTAGTTGTTCTACAATGTTTTATCTTTATGACTTATAAACTAGAAAAATATGGCTATACCAAACACCAGGGAGATTAATTTTGCTAAAGTGAAATGACTGGTATCTTGTTTGACATGTGTTGCTGTGATAGAAAGATAATTTTAACGTTTGCTGAAACCCTTAAGGAACCCCATAGTGGAGTTGCAACTCATGTTTAACCAATATGGTGAGTGACTTCAATCAGTTGAACTTTGCTGTTGAAACACTCCTTGAAAAATGATCTAAATGAGATCTGCATTTTATTAGAAGAGAAAGCATTTATTCTTATAAATAGGACATCTAAAAATGCATTGACTTTGGCAGCAATGCTGTGTTCAGGTGTAATAAAATTGATGAGCCCATATAATAAAATTTATGGAACCAGAGTGAATTCAATTTATTTGAATATGCTCAGTTATGTTTTTGTTTATTCCCATAGCAGATGTTTAATTTACAAACCAGACAATTACAACAGCTCTTCCAAACAAATAAGAGCAGATTAGTCAAACGTTCACATCAATTTTTATGTTTATCATTAGTTTTATGAGGTGTCATGAATATTCAGTGGTAAGAAAAACTATCATTATGGTACCTGGAAAACCTCAAAATGATGTTTTGCATCTCGAAATGCTATTTCTCCTTTTTGATAAAGCTATTAATGTGTGTTGTCTCTTATCACAAGTTGGGCTTAAGGGCTGCAATGGAAAAAGCTCTCATTCTCTCCAGAGAATGTTGCACATTCTAATCAATGTGCTGATGGCATTTTGGGGGAAAATATGTGAAACTGTATAGGTATTCACATTTTAATTTTTGTTATGCAGATAAATATACCATTGTTCATTCTGAAAAATCACTGTGCAGACTTTTTTTTATTTTATAAAAAGTTAATTTTACTTAAAAATAGCTCACCATGCCTTTATTTCTAAGTTCGCTTTCCATTCTTTGAAACATCTTTTTTTACCACAGAGAAAGTTTTGCTTTCCTAGACATAAGACCTGTTGTGACTCTTAATATGAACCCTAGATAGGAAGTCTTAACGTGAAACCATTTATAGGGGAAGTTTTCATTGAGCAGTTTTATTTTTCATTTTGGTGCTTAAACTGTCAGAATAAAAAGGCTGTAGCTCCATTATGAACCAGTAAAACTACATGGCATCTTCTATAAACTAGGAGCAAACATTTCCAGCTTGGCTGCTTTTGAATGGGTTGTATTTTGACAAGCTCTGCCCTAAAAAGCAGTGAAACGTCCTTGATCTTCCAACCAGATTCTACACTGCATCCCACCCCACCCCCCACCCCAATTCTTTGAAATGGCAAGCTTCCTGTCATTAATCAGCATTCAGACTGAAGAGAAAATTAGGAGATCAATGTGTTAAAATAGCTCTAGAGGGAATAGCTTCAATAGAAATATTTTCAATGTAAGTTACACCAAATGTTGAAACAGAACCTGGTGGAAAACATGCTTTTATTGTTAAAGCTGCTTTGAACTGAGCCATAATACCATATTTTTCAGTGGTTTTAATTTTCTCACTAACATGTCTTTTTTTTGACAACCACCAAAACATCATCTGCTTCTTCATCATTAATTACAATATGAATCTCCCAGGAATGCTAACTTTAAAAATTATATATGCATTCCACACATAATAATTATCTGTTTTGATTTGAATATAGGTCATGCCAGAACACTATCTAGTTTATAATCACATCTGGGTTCTTACTGAAATTTCTGAAAGTATTAGTTATTTTAGATTAAAAACTGAATAAAAATTACTTGGGTTTTATGTCCTATGATGCCTATCTGCAAGGTGATTTTAAACAAACACACACATACCATTTTGACTTAGCATGTTTTAGCAAGACTTTCATTTCTGTCAACTGCATGGTGGACAAAAGATTAAAAGTAGGTCTATAATGATTTCTTTTAATTCTTCCTTGTTAAATCCACAAAGAGCCATAGAATGGAGATGAGGGTTATACGCACCAAAAAAGCCTAAACGCTTACAACAAGAAAACACATCAAAATAGATTGCTCACAGCTTTAGATCCATTGTTCAACAAAGACAATGCCATTCTAAGGATGTAATGAAAACTTACTAGGATGAAGAAAAACTAAGACACACAAATACATAGACAGAAAGACCATGATAAATAAAGGCACAAAGTACATTCTTCGCCAGTATTCTCCTGGGAATCCAGGAGATGTATCCAATAGCGTGATCCTCTTTTTTAGACTATAAAGTTCTTACAAAGTATGAATTACTAGTGGACTTTGCTTTTGCTTAACAGGAAAACATCCTTTGAAATTGAATGTCGGTAAGATAATGTAGTAATTTTCCACACCAGTCTGTTATAAAAAATGTAAATGACAATGATATTCTCCTCAAAATGCAAACCAAGCAGTTCACATTTACAGTTGCTGTATTAATAATTCACTTCAGTAGCATCCTGTCTTTTGCCCTTTGAATGGATGTCATAGTTTGCTTCTAACTACTTTGAACCTTTATGTTTTATTTCATCATTGTTCTGCAGTAGCAAACATTATAAATCTTTCTTTTCTATAAGACAAAAACATATGACTTCCATGAAAACATATAGAGCAAAATTCCACATCTTTTAAGGGTTTTCCTAATAACTATTCATCAAAATTATTAATTGCACTTCAAAGTTGCCAATTGAGACAAATGAGGACCAGAGTTCTTATGGATGAAGTATGGGGGTATATTCTGCTAAAGCAGTGACCACAACTTCCAATTAGTTAGCTCTCCCCAATGCTATGTCTATGGTTGTCTCTATTAAAATTATCTAGATAAGACTTATTTCCTTGTTTAAATGCAGTAAATATGTTTAAGTAAAATAATACAAACCTAGCAGGGTTATGTGTATATAATAACTTTTGCTTCCTGACGAATATTATTTTTGTGCTATACCTAAAACTGAAGTGCTTTATATAAAGCAGTTTTTACTTTTCTAAAGTAGTATTTTTAGTTCATTGTCTTACATATGTGTCATTAAAAAGATCTAAATTATGTCTTTTCATTTATTATATTAATTATAAAAATGTATCAATAGATACTTGAGAATAAAATAGGCCTACTTTCATTCTACTCATTCCTGGAAACACAACAGCAACAGCCTTAGAGATACAAACTACTATGCTAGATGTACACTGACAGGAAATGTGGTTTGTCAGTCAAGTTACTATATAATCTCTCATTCACTTATTCACCACTGACTGATAATTATTTAATCATTTAATTCACACTTACTATTTTCTGGTTAAAGAAATATAAATGTAAGTTTTCATCTTCTTTCACTTGGTAAGGTCAAAGTATGGCATGGAAAATAGACTCACAAAATAGAATAGTGTGGAAAATGGATACATTGTGTGAAAACTGAGGGACCAAATGCTGTGAATTCTAGTCCCTTAGATATGGAATGAGAGCTGATACTAGAGATCGCTAAAACTTCTGTTAGTTTTTACATTCTTTAATTTGTTCTTTTGAATGGTGATTTTCCAAAAGTTACAAAAAAATCTTATGATGAAAAGCATATTTAGTACTTGTATAAATGTGTGTAGAGTTAAACCTATTTTGAATGTTATCCAGCATATTTATAATGATGTATTCAATGATCAGTTGTTACTGATTTGAATTTACTAGATATCACAAATTAACATATTTTCATTTCCAAATTCTTAAAATTAAAAATGAAAAATACAACATCCAAATGGAGTAATTAAAATGAGATACTTCTTTTACTTACTATGTTTTATATTCACTTGCTGAATTTCTAAAATGATAACTTGAACTACATCTGCTTAGTGGTAGGAAATCATTATGGTAAAGCAAAATAATGTTTGCTGTCAACAATACTTTTAAAATATGGCCTTTATATCCTTTTTTCAACTTTATGTCTACTTCATTATAGATTGTCTATGAATTAATTTTTGAAAATTCATTGCTTTTGAGTCTTGTTCCAGTTTTATGTAAATAAAGTGTACATATTTTTAAAGAATTATTTTTCTAAAAAATTATTCATTTATGCATTCAAGAGCTGGGTTGACCAGAGGCGTTGGGGGTGGGGGCGGTGAGAGGATTCACCTGAGACAGAGTGGGGAGCAGAACAGGCAGATCCTCTGAAATACACTGCTGAGGGGAGAAGTGGTCGAGACAGGAGGGGTCTGCTGTGGCATGTGGGAAGCTCCCTGGCTGGGTATCGAACTCTTGCTATGGTGGGTCTGGATAGCTTCATAGTGCTGTCACTTAACCCGTTGTACCACCAGGGAGGCCCTAAATAATTATTTAAACCAATTTATTAAAGTTAATTTCCTCAACTTGACTCCATACAGGTCCAATGGCTATAAAATACTGTATTTGTAGGGATTAAAGAAATCATCTGGAGTCACTTGCTTCTAGAATGCTGTGGCATACAATAGTGTCTTTCTTTCTTAAACTGGGTGAAAATGAGTTCAGACTTTTCACTGCTGTCTAGCTACAATTGCTAGAAAAATGTTTCTTTGACTTTACTAAAGTCTACTTTGGAAGAGAAAAGACAGCAAGTCATGTTTCCTATTTCTCAATGTAAATTTAATGATGAGAATAGTTTTTCAAGTATTTATCAGTAATATCTGGCAGTGAGAAGCTCTATGTTTATCTGAGGTGGAAAGCCATTGGCGTCCAAGGGAGGGAGGTGGGACCCAACAGGCCTTCTCTTTGTGGTAAGGGATAACCCCTGCTTTGGGGGGTCAAATAGTATGTACCTTGATGATTATGGGCAAGATTCAGAAAAATAATGCTTAAGGAAAAGCATTCAAGTTAGAAAAGATGACGAAAATAACGATTAGAAAGGGGGAACTAGGGCGTTTTTTAAAGAAGCAATGAAAATGTGTGAGCTTGTGTAAACAACTCATCAGAAAAACACATGTAAATGACAGCATCAGAAAAAGGGAAGCTTTTGCCCAATCATAGATAATGATAAATGCTCACTACTACTTCTAGATTCTTAGTGTTCCTCTCTATCTCCCTTCTGTAACAACCTGTAGTCCCCAAGTTCCAATCTAGTTTATCTTCAGACAGCAGTCTTCAAGCATTGTAATTCTGCAATGCATTTAATGAAAAAATTAGATCACAAAGTATGCCTCTGTTTAGAAATTTTATATATGTATTATGTAATAAAAATCTAAGACTAGCTTGAGCAAGTTATTTGACCTCGATGAGAGCCAACATTTCCTCTTAAAATGAATTATTAAAATATTTGTATATAAAGTATATGTGTATTTCATATGGATATGAAAAGACAAATTTTATTTGAACCATAAATATTAATGGCAAATATTTAATCTATAGTATTATTAGTATTGTTTTTAGCAGTACTATTGTTACTTGATAAATTTTTTACATGATATTAAAATTATACTTTAAAAGATTTAACACAAAAAATAACTTCCTAGTCTTCCAGGACCTGGGAAAATCATTAAAGATTTTGAGTAGAAGAATAACACATTATATCTTTTCTTTCCTAATTTGTCTTTGAGATAAAAAAATATCCCGTTTCTGAGGCTGTAATTTATAGCATCATATTGGCAGAAAGTGTTACTAGCCAGGTCAACTGGATTTAACAGTTTTCGA
Source organism: Scalopus aquaticus (assembly GCA_004024925.1). Taxonomy (NCBI): domain Eukaryota; kingdom Metazoa; phylum Chordata; class Mammalia; order Eulipotyphla; family Talpidae; genus Scalopus; species Scalopus aquaticus. Next base: position 15,059 of record PVIJ01002554.1, on the reverse strand, counting down.
ACCTAAAGGAATGGTTCTGGATGTATTCTATGTGACTTCCCAATCAATAATCTAAGTTGGTTTTCTTCTAAATCAACTTTGAAGAGCAGACTCTGCTCAGCCAAAACTGCTCAAAAGTTGTGAATTACTTTGTTTAAGGGGCATGTTCTATTTTATTATCTTAAGTGAACTTAAACCAGTTCATCAAAGTGGTTTGCCTACAGGAATTTATTTTATGTAGCGAAAAATACCTATTATCACAGGAAAACATGAAGACAATGTCAAATAAATCAAGGTGTAGTCATACAGTGTAAAATGTATTTGTTATGTACTCACACTTTGTCTAACTTCTAACCACCCCGAAAAGTGTAATTTAGAGCAAGGTAGGCTCAGCTTTTGCTGCTTCTTTGGGAACAGAAACCAGAACCTCTGTACTTCATAATGCTGTTTGAGGGTGATTTCAAGTGATCCAGGCAAAGTGCAGTAAAAACAGTAGCTAGCACATGTTGAACATGATTTTGTTGTTGTGTAGTCAAAATTATGATGATGCAATATAAAAGCTTTTCATTTCTAAATTTACTTTAGTTGTTATATAGGAAATTTTTACATTTGGGTTATGGATACTATGCAGAGAAATACAGAGAAATATTTAAAAAACATAAAGCATAATAACCCAGTCATAATAGAGTGATGACAGGTACTCTAAACCAATTCAGACCCTCCAGCTATTGCAGGACACCTTTGTTTAGTGTTTATTCTTTAATTCAATGACAATTTAGTATATATCTTATGTGTGTCAGGTCTTGTGCTTAATCTGGGGATATATGGTGAATACACCACAGATTATAGTGGGAATTCCAGTAACTGATGTCTTTATCTTTTATGGACCACGTCTTAATGACCTAATGTTACAACATCATGAACAAAAGAGAAACAAGTTATATAAAACAGACTTTTAAAATTATTCACTTTTAACCTATGCTAAGATAAATCTTTTTAAAACAATGAAGGATTTTATGCTATCTTCGGTCACTGCACATTTCTACCTTGCTCATCATGGCATTCCATGAATGTGGTACATAACAGTACTCAGCAAATATTTGTTGGGAGAGAATTATAAAACACTTAAATTGCTAGAGTTGTGTTAGTAATAGCAGTTATCTCAGGGAAGGGCTGATTTGTAGCATTTACTGGCAATTTCTTATTTTTTGTGGTTTGAAATTCACCATGGCTGATATCAAGCTACCAATGAAACAATAAATCACATTTCTGAAAATTTAACTATAAGCTCTCACAAGCCAGTGTAAACCAGCTCCAGCTAAAATATATGAATTTATTCCTGATTAAATACCAAAACCAGAATCCACTACATATGCACTGTCTCAATTCATAAATGCAGAATATTTTTCCAGACTGTTAGATACCATTTAAATGGAAATTCTCAACGGAAGAGGGGCAAGTTGGGTAAAAGGTGTGAATTACCTGGTGAAGGCTGGAATTATACTTTTAGTGGTGAACTTAATTTAGTATATATTGATGTAGATTTATAATGATATACCTCTGAAAGCCTTTATTGTTCTATAAATTAATGCTAGTTCAAAAAAAATTAAAAAGTATAAAAATAATTCAAATAATTTAAACCTAATCCCCATATCAAACCCCTGAAATATGTTCAGTAGTTTTACAAATGAGCAAATGAGATGTAGAATTGCTTTAGGTCATAGAGCCTGTAAATGGCAGAGCCAAATTCCAACCTTAGCAATTTGTCTCCAAAACCATAATTCATAATCATCATTTTATATTGCTTCTTGAATGATGTGAATGGAAAAATAAATGTTTATGTTTTTTCCAAACTTATCCTCAACAGTAAGGATTTGATGATTGATTTCTTATTTCAGCCCTCTCTGATAGTTGTTTGCTTGTTTGTTTTGATGAAGCATCCTAATTAGAACCAAGAGAAAAACTAGAGGCTGTGGAGCCTTTGCAACTGTTGTAATAGTTACTTGTCTAGTGATAAGGCCAGGTGGATATCAGCTGCCTAGTATAATCGTGTAAATTGCTTCCATATACTGACAATTTAGTTATATTACAGGCCAAATAATCCTCAACTGTGCTTCCCTAAGAACCTGAAATCTCACATTAATTGGGACAGTCTTTTTCTCTGGCCCTTAATACCTACAGTAAAAATAGACTGTGATAAATACAAACTTCAATAATAGCTGACTAAATTTTAAAATATACTCTTTCTGATGCACTTTATGTATTTTATCTTTTCCAAAAGTAAATACTAATTTTTGCATATATCAAACCCATTTTGCTCTCTGTACCACACTGATATGTTTGAGCTAGGAGCATTCTGAGAGTCTTTACTGTCCATGCATTTATAGAACATTCATCAAACAAGAGACCTTGTTTCTTTGGAAAATACAGTAACTTGTGATGATACATATTTGTTAGATTTATCAACTAGATTTCCTATGGTTCACCTCTTTCTAACTTAGGAGAAGAATTCTTACTCTAGCTAAATATTACGCAACTACCTCAAATTAATCATCATAGAGCCTTCTCCACATTTGTAACTACTTTGTGAGGTGAAAGGCCTTTATATATAATACCAAAAATTGTTGACACTTCTTAATTAAAAGATCTGTAGTATATTAGGTATTGTTATAGATGCAACTAAAGATTTTAGAACCTAGTATAAAGGGTTTTCTCAAGGTCTCAGTTACAGCTGGAAAAAAGTAAATTCCTTGCACAGTAGTACTTCTGAATGTATCTTTTATTTCCTTGCACAGTAGTACTTCTGAATGTATCTTTTATTTCCTTGCAGTCCTGAGTATATATGAAACCCCTCTGTGTTAGGGAGCACATACATACTCTTGAGGAGGCATTATGTTCTTGGAACAGTGTCAGTATGCATGCAGCAGACACTATCCTTACCAGAAGCAAAGACTTGGGATAAAGGCCAATGGGAAGATGTTGCTGAATATCTCGCTCTCCCTTGGGAAGCTTAAAGGAGAATCCATGCTTTATTCTTTAGCTTCTCAACCTTTTATAGAAACCTAGGAATTAGACAGACAACAAATTACACAGGTCCTATCTGCACCTCTTTTGGGTGTTGCTTCTCCGTTTACTAAATATGCACAAATTAGCTGACTGTCATTGAATTTATTTAAGTGTACCATGTGAGGTATAGCGATTATACCCAGATGAATCATTTAAAATGACTATTCTTAAATTTAATTGCACATAACTACTGTACTTGGCATTTTTATTTGGATGTGATTCTTTTTTTGAGCATTGGCTAGGAAAGAAGAATCTGCTTTCTTATGAGATTTACATTTCTTCTTTCAGAGAAAAGGTGCTGAAATTATTTATAATATATATTCTCTGCAATTTTGCATAAATCCCCTGAGATTTGCTTTCTGCCTCTAATTCTAAATTCACTCAACAGTTTTTATATTTCTGCTGAAAAGTCTGGTTTTAAAACTTACCTGGTAATATTGTGGGAATCAATCAATTTGGATCATCACAATTAGAGTTAGGATTCATTAGCCACCTCATATAAGCCTAAACTATGTGTGGGGATTTCCATTTATTATCTTATTTAATCTTAACAATATCACTTTGATGAGGTTCATACTTCCAGTTTATGATAGTAAAATAAATCCAATATTACTAAACTGAGGTTAAGGCAGTTCACACATTTGTCAGGAGCTCAAATTAGAATAAAATGGGATTGGTATACTCTTGAGAATTTATGTGGTATAAGCAGACACAATTATAGACACAACATTAATCCAATTAGTAAAGTGACTAACAGAAAAACAAATGAAATATACTGTTAAGTATTTTCACATGTAGAGTTATCTTTTCAATCCAGTGTTTTTAATGTACAGAAATGATTATTAAGTTCACATAAAAATCTGCATGAAAAAAGCAGATTCTAAAGTTAGCTTTAAATCTCTATGAACATATTATGAATGATCTGAAACTCCTCTTCCCCAAATACTAAAAACATGATGTAAACCAATAGCACTATAATAAAAAAGGTTTTAAAACAAACAAACAACAAAATAAAAAGAAGAAAGCAAAGCCATCTGCATAGGATTAAAACCAGAACAGTCTCTATTCTTTGAAGAAGTCTTGTAAATATCTTATGCTTTTTACCCACAGTTAATTACCAAAGAGTCAGCCCAAGAAGGTTTCAACAATGATCACCTAGCCTCCACAAGGCATTCTTTGAAGTAGGAAAATGATTACTCCCCAACATTTACCCTCCTCTCTACTTATATATCACCAACATCTTTTTAGGTCAAAATGAATTAGGAAATAGGAAAATCTAATCCTATAAACAAAATTCAGAAGTCTCCTGTCAAGAATAATTATATTTTTATCATCAGTGACTCATTTTTCCTTTTCTTCTTCTACACTTATGCTATTCTATAACAGGGTATATAAAATGAACTCAAACTTGTGCTGATTGGACCTGATTTCAGAATGTAAAATCTGTTTCCCAGGTTTAATCCCTCACATTGATTATCTAACAATCTCTTTGTTTAACTGTCATTAAGATTTTTTTTTTTTGCAGTTGAAATGTCTCTCTCTAGTGATGGCAGAAAGATAGGATTAAGAATTAGGCAAAATTAAAAAAATGCTTTTTCTATGTAAACTATCCTTTTGGTCATAGATGACAAAAATTTTGCCATAACAATTTAATATTTTTCAAAGCTTTTGCTGTTAATATAGGAAAAGAAATGGCATATTAGTTCTATATAAAGGTTACATATTTTAAGCATTAATATTCATTGAGTAAATTTGCATTTTCTCGTCACATGACTGTTTTGTCTTTGTTTGCTTGTTTTTGTTTTCCCCAAGGAAATAGGCACAGAACATAGCTTGGGTTGTTTTTTATTTCTTTCCCAGAAAAGTATGTTAGGTGAATAATGACAAGATGGAAAGGAAAGACTAAACCTTGATCTTTATGTGTATAAGTATCCGTAACTTGTAGAGTAATGTAGATTTTTTTTATCATTCAAGAAGCAAGGGGTTTTGGGATAAAATTCATACATTTTTGTATGTGTGTGTCTTAAACTGAGATTTTTATTATCCTTCCAAAATGCAAATATCAGTCAAAGAAACTGGGACCTGATTTAATAGGTGAACATTCTCCTATTTTCCATTTTCCTTAAAAATAATTTAAAATATCCCCCACCTTTAAAAAATTAACTCTAAAACCAAATTATATGCAAAAAGATGAAATAGTCTTCTTCTGCTTTGATATTCAAAAATGAAGTGTTGAAGGAAAAGTTCTTAAATCTGATCCCAAGTCCTTTTAATATAGTTGTAATTATATTCACAGCTATCAGAACTAGTTTTGCTTGATAAGAGTGCAACTTAAATACTTCCCTTACTTTCAATTTCAGTTTACTAGCAGCATCAATATAAAGATGAGCAGTAGAAATGTTCTGTTTCCCAAAATAATGTGCCACTAGTTGTTTTTTATTGGTTGATTTTTATGTGATTATTCAACTTGAAAAACTGTCCAAAATCTACATAGGTGTGCATGTTATCTCTCTTAGAAGTAAATCAGAGATAAGAAGATCCTGAGCATGTTTATTTTGTAGTGTGATGCAAAATAATTTGTCTGTGAAATTAAAAAACATGTATATATATATATATGTGTGTGTGTGTGTGTGTGTGTTTTAGTGTATTTCAATGCATTTCCTTCTATAGCAAATGAGTTCAGCACTATCAAATATCTCCTCGCTAGTAATAATTTATTTCTTAAGGAAACAAAATTTGAAAGGCATATTCTTGGTAGAATTTGCAAGAGCAGCTGACATTGAAATAATAAAATACATCTCTAAAGAACTATATCACCAAGTTATACAATTTGGCTGCCTGTGCATTTTTTCAAGTGAAATCTAAAAATGTATGAATACTTTAGCTATTTTAATAAATCGTAAGTCAGAGCAAGATTTTTTATCTTATTGATACAAATTGGCAGTTGTTTCTTAAGTTTGGAATTTTAATTGCTGAACATATTTGTTAAAACTTAAAATTTTCTTTATAAATATTAAAAGCAATATTTTTTAAAAATTATGATATTTTGATGCATTTGGAAAAGATATAGTACCTGCATTTTTGAAGATTGGCAAGATCTTTCTTCTTCCACATGTAGGATTAAAAAACTCCAACTAGGGGTAATGTCAAAGATTTTGGTTTTCGAATCCATTCCAATACAGTTTACTTCTTGGATGAATTATGTAGTTGGGGACAGGATTTGATGGGAGATATTGACTATATATGCTCATATATCTTTTGAAATTTAAATTATGTGACTATATTATTGATTCAAAAAAGTCAAAATCTTAAATGGAAATGTAGTGTCTATTTCAGTCATTAGTTATCTACTTTCATACTTGTTCATTTATTTCGTGAAAAAGATACTAAACTATCACCTTCATATAAATATACAGGGATATAATTGAATGCTAACTTCAACAATCTTGACACATTGTTTTTTGTGTGTAGACATAGGGAACTAAATAACACTTAGTGTGTGGTTAATAGGTGACTGTTTTCTTCTCCCTGAGGAGAACAAATTTTAACACAAATCACAAATGCATAGACCAAGTCAAACCATCAGGAAGTAAATAAACTATTAATGAGTTCAAATGATAGTAATCCAAATACCTTTATTACTAAATCCAGAATTATTTTAAATATATTTAACCAAACCCGTTAACCTCTAGCTTGTATGTTTTTGGCTCTCTATTATTTGAACTCAGAACACAACCTCATTTGTATGATAAAAGACCCTTTTTAAAGGTCTGTTGTCATGCCACACTTGTCAGAATTTGAGTTTCATAAATTTGGGAGATGTAGAATGATAGAAACTAAGATAATGTATTTTCTAAGAAATACAGAATATTTTATTATTTTATTATCTATTTAGTCTTTGCAACATGTCTGTGTGACAGAGAATCTTTATGGAAAAGAAAAAGTTAGATGCAAAAGGAATTTGTCATAGAACTACTTCTGCTCTGTCTCTGGATGATTTTGTTAGAGTGCTGTAAACTTCATTTGGGGTTACAAATGGTAAAGAGAGGGTAAGATTTGTTGGAATATGTATATCCGTTTTCTCCTTGCCTATAGATTTTCAGCTGAGAAGTGTGAGGTATAACTTATAGGGTTATATTTATATGTTAACAAAAGAAACTATAATTGAGACAAAAAGACACCTATCTGAATGGGAGAAAGTATTTGCAGATCATATGTCCAACACAATGAAAACAAATTGTCCAATCAAAAATTTGATGAAAGATGGGCTTCCCTGGTGGTGCAGTGGTTGAGCCCTGCGCTGTGGAGCTGTCGCAGCACGCAATGCGGGTTCGACTCCCAGCCAGGGAGAATCCCACATGGTGCGGGAGACCTCTCCTGCCTTGCCCGCTGCTCCCCTCAGCAGTGTATTTCTGATCTGCCTGTTCTGCTCCCCACTCTGTCTCTGGTGAACCGTTTCACCACCCCCCGCCTCTGGCCTGTACCCCAGCTTGTATGTATAAATAAATAAATCTTTAAAAAAAAAATTGGACGGAAGAGCTAAGTAGATACTTTCCCTCTAAAATACACATGGCCAACAATCATATGAAAAATTGTTCAACATCACTTATCTACAGGCACTCGTAAATCAAAGCCATTATGGAAAACCACCTTAGTCTTGTGGGAGTGATCCATTATATTAAAAAAAAAAAAAAAGACAAACAGATGCAACAGATGTTGACTAGTTTGTGGAAAAAAGGAACCTTTGTACAGAATTAGTGAGAATGTACCTGATCCAGTCCCTATGGAAAACAGTAGAGTTTCTTCAGTAATTAGAAGTAGATATACCATATGATCCAGCAATTTTACTCTTAGGTACCAAATACAAAAACACTAATTCAAAGGAATATATACACTCCTCTGTTCATTGCAGCCTTATTTACAATAGACAAGTTATGGAAACAGCCTAAATACCCAATAAAAGAGGAGTGGATTAAGAAGGTGTGGTATATATACATGGTAGATTATTTCTTAGCTATACAAAAAGATGAACTCTTATCATTTGGGGCAACATGGATAGAGCTGGAGGGCATAATGTTAAGTGAAATATGTCAGGAAAAGGACAACTATCAAATGATGTTACTCATGTGGAATATAGAGAAGCAAAACAAAAAAGGAATTGATAAAACCTAACCAAGATAAACCCTTGGAATCTGACTATAGAATTTAACCTTTCTATTGAGGGTAGAAACAAAGTGGGGAGGGACCTAATGATCTGTGGTTAAGGACTGCGGGTTCTTTGGTGGTGGGTGTGGTGTGGTGATAGACATGTAAGAAAGTGTGAACCTGTTCCTCTAGATCATATTAAGTATTTTAAACCAATGTTGCCTCAATATAAAGAAATAAGTTCTGAGACCAATAATTGAGAATGGCTATCCTACAAAAACTTCAATTGAATAGAGTAACAAGATTAATCATACTGTTTATTTCAGAATATCTATCAAATTGTGATTATCCTAATAATAAAACAGTCACTGAACATTGATGAACAAAACATCTTTAAAAATAAGTTTAAGTTAATGGAATGAAGTATTGCTAATTTCTCTGAAATATTAAATAGACCACATATCTCTAATATTAATCCCAGTTAATTGAAAATAAGTACCTTTATAGATGTCCTGAATGCTTTCACTCCCTTTGATACTATTATTTACAGTGTTACATTTCTTAGCTTTGTTGTTGTTTTCCTTGAGTGTTAGATGAAAATGATATCACTAATTTGCATGTTTGCATATATTTGCATATCATGCTCTAAACATTAATCCTTAGTATGTAAACTAAAAGAAAAATAATGAATTAGCACAATTTACATTGATTATATTCATGCCCAATATCCTGGCAAAAAATACACTGAAGTCATGTGATTAATTTGAAATGCATAATCATACAAATTATGGAGTTGGTTTTCCTAAAATGGTCAGCTAGTCTTAAGAGAACCAGGGTATACTTCCTGTCACTTTGATATGGAAACTAGAAGTCAGTCAAGGACCTGACCCTTGGGAAGCTTACCATTTCTTAACACAAATTATTGCCAGTTGAGAACAGTGAGGAGAGGCTTCTGTCTTCGCCTAAGTACTTTTGTTACAGGGCAGGGAGAGGGGCACCCCTGAAGCCCCAGACTTGCCCTGTTCTAAATGGGTTCTGCCATCTGCCGCATCAATGCAAAACATACAGGACCTTAAGTGGAAACCAGACTTTAATACAATTAGAAAAGACAGAGAAGACAAAGAATATATTTTCTAAGTCAAGCACCCCATGTTATCCAACTCCTTGTGGGTAAAAGTCCACCCAAATGGGATTGGCCCAAAGCAAGTCTCGAAAGCCTGCCACAAGTCTAGAACAGCTTTTGGCAGGGACCCACACATAAGGGTCAGAAATAGCCAGACAATTCTGGGGGGAACCAAAATACCTTTCGGCAGGGACCCATACAAAAGGGTCAGAAACAGTCAGACAATTCTGAAAGGAACAGAACAAAATCAAAACCAAAATCAACAGAGCCATTGTTAACTTCCCCATAGGTCTCTCACCCACATCTCTTTCAGTCAGTCCAGGCCAATGCAGCTTCTGTACAAGTCTCTCTGCTCTTTGGGCCTCTTCTGGCTTTCCATCCTTCTTCCATCACCTCCTGTCTTCTGTCTGTGTGTTCTGTCTCCTCTGTGTGTTGTGTCCTGTCTCTCTTCTCCAGCTTCTTATATCCTGCTCAGTTTTGCCCTACTTTGGGTGGGACAGGGAACCTGAGACACACCCTTTTTCCTGGGGACCACCCTGTTACACTTTGACCTCTAGAGGAAGAAGAGATCAACATGTCCTAAGCTTCTACCACTTTCCTATTGAAAGAAGCAAGCACTGTTTGCTTCTGTCACACAGAAGGTAATGTAAGGGTTTTTCTCAGTTATAAATACATGAAATATATTCTAAGAATCTCACTCTGAGAGTAAAGATAAAGTCATTCCCTCCTTATCTGTCATGTAAATCTCCCCCTCTCTGTCCTTTACACTCTGGATCCCAAAATAAATGTTCTTGGCCTGTACATTACTCTTTAGAATTATATGCATGTAAATTCTCCATGCTTGTTATTAATTATTACTAGATAGCATAATAGATCATTAGCATGATAGACTTGATTGATAATTGGATTGACTAGAGGGTCCATGGAGATATTTTGTAAGATACAGCTTGACTAAATTAATTTTGGAGAGGAGAATATTCTTTAATTTTTTTTTGAGGGGAGCAGCAATGGGACAAAGTGTGTAAAAACATCTTAAATGTATCTGACCTTTCCACTTTCAATATATCAGTCAATAATCTTTTAAACTGTAAAGTGGATCAAAATGGACTATTAAAATAGTTTTACCTGCATGCAGGATATAATTTAGTCTTTACTGGGATATATGGCAATGAACAGTTGGCCCTTGCCCAGAATCACTCCTTTCATTCACTACATACCATTGCAGTGGAACGTTCTCAGATCCAGGCATAGGCCATGGTTTTTCAGTCTCAAAGCCTCTATACAAGTTTAGTGCTTCTACTGAAATCTCTTCTTCACATGGATAATTTTTCTCATTGATAAATATTTCTACCCCACCAGTGCCATTCTTCCGATCTAAACTGTTTCCTAGCTTATGCTTTCCTAGATACTCTAATTTTCTCATAGTATTTATCACTATTAGTATATACAGTATTTATATATAAGATTATCTTTTCATTTCTGTTTCTACGTTGGTGAATGTTTAAATTTTATTCACAGTTGTAGTCTCAGGATATAAAATCCTTCAAGTAATTATCAGTAATTTGTGGAATGAATAAAAAGTGAAATCTATTATAATGTATGCTTTATTTCTTATTTAGTAATTTGAAAGCAGATCAGTGCTCTTCTCAGTGATCATCGTTCTTTTCCTGTGCCATGCTTTTTTCTAATTATATTATGTTTTAAATTACAACTTCTGTGGATAAACCAATAACATTTTTTCACTGCCCAAGCAATGTAAACGTAAATCATACTTGTAGAATATTTCCTATACAGTTTTCTTGAAATAAATGAATTGGGAGATGAGTCTATCCTTGTCTGAAACCATAACTAGAATGCCTCTAGGGGATAAACTATCTAAAAAACTTTTCCAATTAAACTTATCTTTTTATTTAAAGATGCTCATGATGAAAAATATCCTTGTAATTTCACAAACATGGTATTGAAACTTTAATACATAGTATATGCTATATGTTTCATTATAAATTATCCAAACTGGTAACACGAGCTTATGTTAATATTTGGCAGAGATAGTAAACTCAGAGAGCCTTGAGAGGTTCATCCTGAGTGCTGGACATGATATATACCCTTACTTGTATGTTTATAAGGAGATGTAAATTGAATGAAATTTCATTCCTTTTCCTTTTTATTGTACATTATGATGCCATGCAATTTTTTAACTTGTCATTATTATTAATATTAAGATTAAAACACCCCAAAATCCTTCAATTAAAGATGTGTTTTGATATTTAAAAATTTTTACATTTTAGAATGTTAACACAATATAAACACAGTGCCAGTGCAGTCTAGACCAGCATCCAGTTATCAGTATATTAATGTCTGTGCACCGAAAGTATGAAACTTCAAGTTAAGAGATGCACACAGACTATTAATAGATTCATAGCAATTAAGGTCAACTTTTTCCATCAAATAAGAAATTTCGGGTCAATTACTAGTTTTCTCATAATTTATCATTTTAAAACACTGATAAAGTTAATAAAATTACTTTTTAACCACTATTAAGACAATCATATACATGCTTCCCCTTTGGATGCCTAATTTTTTTAAAATTTATTTATTTATACATACAAGCTGGGGTACAGGCCAGAGGCGTGGGGCAGCGAGAGGGTCCACGAGAGAGAGAATGGGGAGCAGAACAGGCAGATCAGAAATACACTGCTGAGGGGAGCAACGGGCGAGGCAGGAGAGGTCTGCCGCGCCATGTGGGATTCTCCCCGGCTGGGTGTCGAACTCGCATCGCGTGCTGCCGACAGCTCCACAGCGCAGCGCTCAACCACTGCGCCACCAGGGAGGCCCTGGATGCCTAATTTAATGAAATATGGCTTCAAAAATCTTATGTTGAAAGAAGCAAGCATTGTTTCCCCTTCTATCACACAAAGGAAGGTAGTATGAAGGCCTTACTCAATTATAAGTATATGGGTCTATCTAAGAATCTCATTCTAAGAGTAAAGATAAGGTCATTCCTTCCGTTTGTTACTAGTATGAGCACTATTCAGTCACGGTCATTTATTCATAAATCTTATATGGGATTAATATCCAAAATATATAAAGAGCCCACATAACTCAATATCATAAATATAAACAAACTGGTTAAAAAATAAGAGGATATGGAAACTACCTAAATTCTCTAAAACAGAGGAGTGGATCAAGAAGATGTGATATTTATACAAAGCAGAATATTACTCAGAGTTCAAAAAGATAAACTCATGCCATTTGCAGCAACGTGAATGGAGCTGGAAGGGATTATGCTAAGCTATCTCAGTCAGGAGAAAGACACATACAAGATGGTGTCGATTTTAAGTGGAATACAGAGAAAACAAAGGGTCAGATAAAACTAAACTTAAAACTAATCCTTGAAAGGTGATTATAGGACTGAGGAATCCAGACAGGGAGGGACCAGAACAAAGTGGGGCGGGAACACAAATGAGTATAATGCTTTGGTGAGAGTGCAGTATAGTGATAACACTTGAAGGGGGGGATCCTCTACTGCCAAAATACAGCAATCTAAACCAACATGACCTCAATTAAATAAAAGGTACAGAATTGGTATTTCTTCCAAAGAAGACATGCAGATACTCAAAAGGTACATGTAAATTTTCCCTACATCACTAATCAGAAAAATGCAAATCAAAACCAAAATAAAATATCTTACATCTTTTAGAAAGACTATAATCAGAAAGATGAGAAACAGGTTGGCAAGGATATAAAGAAAAGGGAAACCTGGTGCACGTTGGTAGGAATGTAAATTGGTACAGCAGCTATGGAAAAGAGGGTGGAGTTTTCCTAAAAAATTAAAGATAGGACTGCCATATGATTCAGCAATCTCACTTTTGGGTAATTACCCAAAGGAAATTAAAGCAACATCTCAAAGAGTTTCCTACATTTCCATGTTCACTGCAGCATTATTCATAATAGCCAGACATAGAAACAACCTAAGTTAACCATCAATGGATGAATGGATAAAAAATAAGAATACACACCCATACACACACACATCCAGCTGTCCATACGTAAATTGACACCACATGGATGGGCCTTGAGGGCATTATGCTAAGTAAAATAAGGGAAAGCAAGAAAAATACTGCATGGTACCATTAATATATGGAATCCAAAGGAAAAAGTGGAATTCATAGAAACACAGATTAGAACCAGCTGGAGTTGAAGAAAATAGGAAAAGTTTGATGAAAGGATACAAACTTTCAGCTTAAAAAACAGTAGTTATCTGTTTGCCTTTTAATAATTCTGTATTATATCTCTTCACATTTGGTACTAGATTTTCATGTTTGAATTTCGAAATCATGGAGAAAAGTCATCAGCTGCACAAGTGCACACTTCTATCATATTTTGTTAAAGAATAATAGTTCAAATAATTTTGAAGAGATTCTGACAAGGCAAGGAAAGGAGGAATACTGTAATATGACTATTAAGAAGACATGTCAGATAAATATCACTGCTTTTACCCCCACCCCCATGTTCTTCAAGGCTCAGCTGAAAAATTTTTTCAGTGAGACCTTTTCTGACTACCCTTTTTGGAATTGTGAATCTCCTCCTTTGCACCACACTACATTTTTCTTTTATAAGATCTGTCAACATCTGATGATGAAAAGACAGTTCTCCACAAATCTGTCCACTGTGTCTCTGTGTGTCTTACAATAGAGGAAGTGTGTTTGTTCTTCACTATTTTTTCCAAGATGCCTGTATAGCAGTCTGGAGGTCAGAGTTCCTGTCTCTGTCTGGAGGAAAATCAGGGATGTGCACTGCCATTTATAAAAAAATTCACCTTGGGTCTCCCTGGTGGCGCAGCAGCTAACCGCTGCGCTGTCGAGCTGTCGGCAGCTGCGATGCGAGTTCGATACCCAGCCAGGGAGATTCCCACATGGCATGGCAGACCTCTCCTGCCTCGTCCGCTGCTCCCTTCAGTAGTGTATGTCCTTCGATCTGCCTGTTCTGCTCCCCACTCTGTCTCTGGTGAACCCTCTTGCCGTCGCCCCATGCATCTGACCTGTACCGCAGCTTATATGCTTAAATAAATCTTTTTAAAAAAAATTCACCTTCCCAGAGCTGAGGGTTCTCTGCTCACACAACCCTTTGCAAGTATAGTTGTTGCCTGCTTTCTTCACTTCTTCCTGTGGAAATTGGGGCCCATGGAACCAGCAAAAGAAAATGAGAATAACCTGGATATTGCTATTTCTTTGGGTAATAAAAATATTTTCATTTCTTTTTTTTTTATAAATATATATTTTTATTGTTATTTATGTCTTTTACATTTTGTATTCCCCTTGAGTAGCCCACCACCAATTCACCCGTGATCCATCTTCATGGTCCCTTGTGTTCTTTTCTATTCCATTTTGTGCCCTTTTCCTTCCCTCCCTCCGCCTCCTTCCCACCCACCCCCCACCGATTGTCTCTCTCCCACCCGGCCTCCCTATAGTCCTGTTATAAGTGAAACCATTCGATATTTTTCTCTTTCTTTCTGGCTTATTTCACTGAGTATGATCCCCTCTAATACCATCCATGTCGCTGCAAATTGCATGTGTTTATCTTCTTTCCATGCTGAATAGTATTCCATTGTGTATATGTACCACATCTTCTGGATCCAATCATCTATTTTTGGACATCTGGGTTGCTTCCATACCTTTGCTATTGTGAACAGTGCCGCAATGAACATACAGGTGCATGTATCCTTTCGGATTAGTGTTTTTGTATC